>VDFB02002848.1:164524-206063 GCA_007258455.2 Sequoia sempervirens | reverse complement strand
ATATACATATAAATATGTATATATATATATATATGTGTGTGTGTGTGTGTGTGTATTTATACGGTTGCAATTTTGGGACTTCTAAGCAAACTGTGCACTATCAATTTGTAAACAATGAAAACTTTTCCAAATAAAAGGGTATTATGCTTTTTCTCTTTGCTCCAAAAAACTAATGGACAATGTGCAACATTGAATAACAAAAGAATATTATGCCATACCTACGCGCTTTGGGAAGGGAAACTGCAAAATACAGTATGCAAGAAAACTCTATGCTCTCAAGTCCTAACGAGCAACAATTTTGCAATGCCCAAGGAAATCCCACTGTCTTAAAATCTAACTAGGAATAGTGGTTCAAGTTCCATGGAAACTATGCTCTCCCAAATTCTTGCATTAAGATTGTATTAACAAAGTTATAGTTTTCCTTGATATGATTAAAAACATAGGCATAACTTTCAAATATAGGGTCTGGTGATTGATTATTAGTAGCAACGATCACCATCAATGCCTAGATAATTACGCCATCATTCTAAAGGATTTTTTTCTTATCACATTTGATTCTTGTGGCAAGACAAGGTCTTTTACAAACAATTGGAATCAAATGATCAACTGTTTTTATGTATAAATTCAAATAAAAGTGAAATATTCATTGAAATATGCAAATACTAACTAAAATATCTTTGTCGAACGACAATGCAATAATATAGAACCAGAACATAACAATAATGGGTAAAGCACAAAGCAAGACAAGCCAAGAGTGAAAAGAGAATATAGTTGCAAAGAATAGCATAAGAAAATAGGTTTGATACGTGACTATAACTGTAATCTAGTACATTTTCTATATTTAACCAAAATAATTCTCTTGCAAGAAGAATAAGTTGTGACATTATAGAATACAAATAAAGTAGAGATTGAACTTACAAATGTACACCATAGCACATCATGAACTTGATCTCCTATGTACCCATGTACATGGAAAATGGTCTAAGTTACAATTGCGACTTGAGAAGAACAAGGCACCTATCAATCCTAATCATAAATAGAAAATATGTATAACAATGCATTCCAATTTCTAATGTTCAACTGTAGCACCAACTTTAAACAATGCATACGAAATATTATGAACAATGCCACCTATCAACAGGGACATTTGCAGTGAACATGTGTATAGCAACAAAACATTAGGAATGTATAAGCCTATTAGTGCATGCACTAATGTTTTGGGTTGAATGTTGCCTACTAAAAGAGTGCATCGGATATTGTGAGTAGATTGAAATACACACGTCATTAGTGGCCTATGGTGTGAAGTTTTAAGTTTGTCAAGCAAACTATTATTTGCATTGTTTATTCATTTGCTCAGATTCTATGCCTCATGCAAATATCCATGGTAAATCAGACATATCTTCAATAGATAGACATCCTTCAATGTCTATCGTTGTTTCATAAATACATAATTAATTTGGACTAGGAAATACAAAACAATGACCAAAATATCAAAAGCCAATAATGAAATTGCAAGAACTGAGATTAATCTATAAGAACACTGAAAGATAAGCAACAAAAAAGATTAGCCCATTGCAAAAAATGTTTAAAACAATTGAGAGTATGAAATCTGTGTCTGTTGTGATGGTTTCTGTCTACCGTGTTGATAGCAAAGAACGAGTCATTTGTAAGTTCCTATATCTTTTCCTGCATAGCTTTTTGCATCTTTGCATTTTATGGGCTAATGCCTACTATTTGCTATTTTTGAGTGCATTATTGGGTTAGTCTCTCTTGTTGAGTTTAAGACTTAACAGGATAATTCATTATTGTTGACTTGTGTACTGACCATGATTAAGAATGGAAATAATATTTTCTCTCCACACATGCATTGCAATTGCAATTGAATTCATTAAGTGAAAATGAAAATTAGGTCTATTGAAATGGTTTACGTCTATTGTATGGGGAGTGGAAAACCAGGCCTTTGTAAGTTCATATGTCTTTTATAGTGTCATTCTATAGTTTTTTACATGTTTGCATTTTATGGTTTAATGTCTATAGTTTTTCCAAGGATTTTCTTATAGGCATTAAACCATAAAAAAAATCAACAATAACAAAGAGTAGAAATATTTAAAATAGGAAAAGGAGGCGTTTGCAAGTTGCTATATCTTTTACACCATCATTTTATGTTTTACTTCTTTGTCCCTGTAATAGTTTTTATTACTTAATATTTGTTGCTCGGTTAAAGGCTTAGCACCATAATCCAGGGAGCAATATTTTTTCTACCTACATCTTTTTGTGCTAGTGTCTATTCTTCGCTATCCTTGACTGCTTTTATGGGTAACTATATGTTGTTGAGTTAAAGACTTAACAACATATTTCATTAATGTCGATCTCTTTGCTAGCCATGATTAAGAATCAGGTTTTTTGTGTCAGTGTATTTATGGGTTAGTCTTTCTTGTTGAGTTAAAGACTGAATAGGATAGTGTGTTGGTCATGATTAAGAATGGAAGTAATAATTACTCTACACACATGCATTACAATTGCACTTGAATTTATTAAATGAAAATGAAAATTAGGCCTCTGTAATTGGAAAATGTCTGTGTATAAAATCATTGAGTCTTGCAAATTAAAATTGTGCATCAGAATCACATCGATAAAATTTTACTAAATCTATCTTATAGTTTATCACATTATTTTAATAAAAGGGAGTTTGGAGGATAGTGTCCAAGTTAATTGTATTTCCATGAAACAACAAAAGTCATTGAAACATATCTACCCGTTCAAGATATACCTAATGCTCTATCTATTTCTTGATCTATGGACATCATGCACATGTTTCGCATTGTTGGTAGTAATTGACATGTATGATTGCAAATTGGAATGCATGCTTACATATATTTCATTTAATATTAAGATTGATAGGTGCCTTGATAATAGAAGCAATAGCTTATTACTATAAGCCAATTGACACATGTAGCTAACACACTCAAAAATCACTTTAAGCAAATAGGATTTTGATGTTCGTGATTCTAGCTACCTTTTTTGAGATGCAGTTTTCTAACATTTGAAGAAGCAACACCAATGGCCAAACTCATGCCAACAAAGGAAATATGTCCCATAGTATATAGCATTGTTATAAGTATAATTGCAAAAGCAACAACAATTGGTAGCCACTTGCCAAAAGCCAACCATGATTAAAATATAAGTTGAAAGAGTCTCTACTGAATTTCACATAGATCACATCAACTTCATTAGGGATCATCTAACAAGCACATGCCCATAACACATAATAAATGTGAATCGTAGTCAAATCACAAAATATGATTTGAAATAAAGTTGAATTGTAATCTATTACCAAATCCATACATTTGAAAAAGGTACATAGGCTCACTAAACAGACTATGGATTTGTAACATTATCTCTACCTCTTGATTAGTAGAAATCGTCATAGATGCAAATTCTTGTGCAATTTCAATTTTTTTTTTTTATCTATGTACAACTTCAAAACTAGTTGAAAGACAATACCAGAAACATATACTACAATGTATTAACTACAACTGTTTAGCATCTAAAAAAGAATTGGCATTGCAATTCACCTGTTCTCCTCCTTATTCGTGTCCAGCCATAGTATTCGCAAATGTGTAAACTGGTCTAGAGCACACCTCTTCACATTGTTGCAGCAGAACATCGATTTGTACAACCGAGGTAAGATTCCAAACAATAAACAATTGACATATATTCCTGCAAAATCGGCAACCACTGGAAAACACACTGTGCCATGTTTCTAAATAAGAGGGTGTTGAACATTATGCATGTATCTAACATATGGTTATAGATAATGTACATTCTACACCAATTTTGATTATCAATTTATGAAACTGTCTCTCACATAGTTTCTTATTTTCTATAATTGATACTACCCAGTGCTTGTTTCGCACATATTTGCACAAATAATAGGTTCATGCCTTCACCAATATACACACATATACGTAGATACACACACACATATACACACACACACACACACATTTATATGTGCACATACATACACATATACATACACACACACATAGATATACACACATACATACATACATATATATGCAGACACAAATATATATATATATATGTATGTATGTATGTATACATATGTACATATATAAACACATACATATATGCAAAAACATTTGTATAGATATGTATGTATGTATGTATATGTATGTACATATGTATACATACATACATACATATATATATACATACATATCTATATATGTATATATATGTATAGTATATATATATGTGCATAATGTATGCACATATGTATACATATATATATATATTATATATATATATATATATATATATATAAGAGAGGTGAAAGAGAGTGAATATATGCATAATGTATGCACATATGTATACATATATATACATATATTATCTATATATGTATACATGTGTACATGTACATTATGCATATGTATTACATACTATTACATATATTAAAGAAAGATGTATCGCTATATGCATAATGTATGCACATATGCATACATATATACACATATCTATATATGGCTACATGTGCATGTACATTATGCACATATGTATTACATACACACATACACATATTACATACATATATATATATATATATATATATATATATATATATATATATATATATATGCACATTATGCATATATGTATATATATACATATATATACATATATGATGGTTGCATGTATGTACATGTAAATACATACATATATATATATATATATATGTATGTATGTATGTATATATAAATACATACATACATATATAAGCATATATATATATACATATTTATATATTGTATATATATATATACATTTTATATATACATATACAATATATATATATATTGTATATATATACTATATACAATATATATATATTGTGTATATATATATTGTATATTGTATATATATACAATATATATATTTTGTATATATATATATATTATATACATATATATACAATATATATATATATTGTATATATAGATATGTATACATACATACATATATATATACATATACAAATATATATAAATATGTATGTATGTGTATACACTCATATATACATATGGATATATATACACATATATAAATGTATATGTATATATACACATAAATACATATATACGTATGTATATATATTTATATATATATACATATATATGGAAATATATGTGTGTATGTAAATATAGTTATATATATATATACATTCATACATATAAACTTGTAATAAACAATACAAATAATCTCTGCTTTGAGAGGCTCAAAACTCAACACCGTAACTTGTTAATAGCGACTGCACTTGAATCTATTCAAAGTAAATGAAAATCAGTCCTTAATAAATGCAAAATACACAACACATACGTATACATAAAATAAATATTTATACATACATACATATATATGTAAATATAGATAGGCGGTGAAGTAATGTTATTGCCTCAATCTTGCATTTTAAAATTGTCCATCGGGAATCACGCCTCAAAAATTTAAGTAAAGTTTTGCTCATGTTTTGAGAAATATTTATTAAAAGCTAATTATCAATTTTTTTTACAATTTTGTCATTGGCTACTGGTATTTTCCTCGTGGTTTTGTCATTTTCTAATTTGTTTATTTAAAAAACTATGAAATTATAGTGTAAAGGATATAGGAACTTACAACTGCCTCTTTTGTCACTATGAACAGAACAACCCAAGAGTCTTAAAACTACACACCATAAACTGTTAACGACGGTTGCACTTGAGCCTACTCATAATAAACAAAAACTAGCAAATACTAACATAAGTACATATATGCAAACACACACACACACATATATACATTCATACATATATATTAACACATATATATACATACATACATACATATATACATACATACATACATATATATATGTATGCATACACACACACACATATATACACATACATATATATGTGTGTGTGTGTGTACTAAACAACATAAATAGTCCTTTGTTTGAGAGACTCAAAACTCAATACCATAATCCATTTATGGCAACTGCACTTGAATCTATTCGTAATAAATGAAAATCAAACCTAGGTATATGCAAAATGCAGAAAACACACACACACATACATATATATATGTTTTTGCAATTTCCTCATTGGCTCTTGACATTCTGGGCATGACTTTGTATTTTTCCAATCCATGCTACTTGTTTATTCATGAAAGAGTGATAGACATTGAAGGATGCCTATTTGTTCAAGATATATCTGATTTACCACATGAATGTTTTGGTGCATGTGCATCATGCATCTAATCTAAGCAAATGAATAAACAATGTAAATAATACTTTTCTTGGCAGACTTTAAACTTCACACCACAAGCTACTAACGACGCTTGCACTTCAGTCTACTCACAATAAATGGAAATTCACAAATACTAAATGCAAATACACTGATCAAAACGACTTGCGTCGCCAGGAACAGTCAATGCCAAGACACAACTACAGCAAAAAACTCATGAAATACTTGCAATGACAAAGTTCATTACAATAATTAAATAAATTAGAAAGTGGGAAAACAACACAAATAATAGACACACTTAAAACTTCAAACCCATGAAATATTTCAAATACGAACAATTCTCATTTTCATGCAATAGATTCAAGTGTAAGGAACATGCATACATGCACAAAATCAATTACTTAAACCCTTAATCATGGCTAGTAGAGAAATCAACACTAATGAATTACAGTGTTAAGTATTTAACTCAACAACAGGCACTAACCCATAAAAGTAGTCAAGGATAGCAAATAATAGACATTAACACATAAAATGTAGACAACAACAAACAATAGACATTAACCCATAAAATGCAGAGATGTAAAAAACTATAAAATGACACTATAAAAGACATACGAGCTTACAAACGCCTCATTTTTCACTCCCAATACAGTAGACATAAACCCTCTCAACACTGTTAACAGGATAATGCATATATAGTCTACCATTTCTGTTTAATGTCAATAGACTGTAATGTGACTGTCATTAATGTCTTATGGTATAAAGTTCAATGATTTGCAATGTTTACTCATTTGTTTAATCATGAGTTGCAGAGAAATCAACATTAATGAATTATAGTGTTGTCTTTAACCGAACAACGAAAACTAACCCATAGAAGCAGTCAAAGATAGCGAAAAATAGAAATTAACACAAAAAATGCAGTCTACAACAACAAACAATGGACATTAACCCATAAAATGCAAAGATGTAAAATACTATAAAACGACACTATAAAAGACATACAAACTTACAAATGTAAACCCTTTCAATAGACACATATTTAATGATTTTATACCCATACATTTTCCAATTACTTAGACCTAATTTTCATTTTCATTTAATAATTCAACTGCAATTGTAACACATGCATATAGAAAATGCACACAACAACAAACAATAGACACTAACCCATAAAATACAGAGGTGTTAAAAACTATCAAATGACACTGTAAACGACGTATGAACTTACAAACACTTCATTTTTGGCTCCCAATACAATAAACATAGACCCTCTCAACATACACATATTTAATAATTTTACACCCAGACATTTTCCAATTACTTAGACCTAATTTTTCATTTTCATTTAATAAATTCAATTGATTGCAGTTGCAATGCATGCGTACAGAGAAAATATTACTTCCATCCTTAATCATGACCAACACACTATTGTGTTAAGTCCTTAACAAGAAAGAATAACCCATAAATACACTAACACAAACAACCTGAGTAAATGAAAAAACAAGGGAAATAATACTTTGCTCGATAGACTTAAAACTTCAAACCCAATAAATATTTCAAATATAAACAATTCTTATTTTCATTGAATACATTGAAGTGCAGGTAGCTACTTCCATTCTTAATCATGACTAGCAGAGAAATCAACAATAATGAATTATGGTGTTAAGTATTTAACTCAACAACAAACACTAACCCATAAAAACAATAAAAAATAGCGAAGAATAGACATTAACACCCAAAATGCAAACAACAACAAACAATAGAAACTAACCCATAAAATGCAAAGACACAAAACACTATAAAATGACACTGTAAAAGACATACCAACTTACAAACACCTCATTTTTCGCTCCCCATACAATAGACATAGACCCTTTCAACAGACACAGATTTAATGATTTTATACCTAGACATTTTCCAATTACTTAGACTTAATTTTCATTGCCATTTAATAAATTCAAGTGCAATTGTAATACATGTGTGCAAACAGTAGGCATTAACCCAATGCAGAGATGCAAAAAATATTAAACGACATTGTAAAAGATATAGGAACTTACAAACGCTTTGTTTTTCAATTTCAAAATGGTAGACATAAACCCTATCAAAAGCCATTGATTTCACCCTCATCAAACAATCCGAACAAATCAATAGACAACCCAAAAAAGAAAGTGTAGAAGATACAAGAACTTACAAACGCCACCTTTGTCACTCCCAACACCGTAGATGTAAACCCTCTCAACAGACACAAATTTCAACATCATCAAACAACCTAAGCAAATGAACAAACAACACAAATAATACTTTGCTCGATAGACTTAAAACTTCACACCATAAGCCACTAATGACAATTGCACTTCAGTCTACTCACAATAAATGGAAACTTGCAAATAGTAAATGCAAATGTATTGCTTAAAACGCCACACATCCCTAGGAAGAGTGCATGCGAAGACATGACTATGCGAAGAAGCTCATGAAATATTTCCAATAGCAAATCTCCCTACAATAATTATTATTAAATAAATAAACAAATTAGAAAATGACAAAACCACGAGGAAAATACCAGCAGCCAATGACAAAATTGCAAAAAAAAATAAAATTGCTTTTAATAAATAATTCCCAATACATCAACAAAAATCAATCAATTTTTTTGAGGCGTGATTCTCGATGCACAATTTTAATATGCAAGATTGAGACAATAACATTAGTTCCCCGCTAATAAGGCAGGGACTAACAAATTAGAAAATGACAAAACCATAAGGAAAATACCAACACCCAATGACAAAATTGCAAAAAAACATTGATAATTAGCTTTTAATAAATATTTCCCAAAACATCAGCAAAACTTTACAAAAAATTTTGGGGCGCAGTTCCCGATGGACAATTTTAATATGCAAGATTGGGGCGATAACATTAGTTCCCAGCCTATAAGGTAGGGACTAAAAATATGAGGGTTGTAGAGCTATTTGATTCTTGAGCTCGAGACACGACATTTGCAGCCTTTTACAAAAAAATATTAATTGTGTGATAAGATTTGTTGTCAGGGGTTAAGTGAAGAAAATTGCGTGATAAGGTTTGTTGTCATGAATTAAGTGAAGAAAATTGCATGATAAGATTTGTTATCAAGGTTTAAGTGAAGAATGTTCGATGAGAGATTACTTTGACAACGTACGTTCTGTTTAAATCAAATGTTTTTTGAAACTGTTCGATGGATTTTCGTTGAGGTCGATAGTACGTGAATAGATTTTACTGATAATGTTTTTGGAGTCATCGTATGGAAAGGTTTCAAAAAATTACAGAAATTCATAATAAGTTTTAACTAATATGGCACAAGATTTTTTCTTTTGACCATCTTTTCATGTTACAGTTTTGATAATGATAAAAGGTGTTTTTATTTGAATCAAGGTGAATTGCCTTTGTCAATCAACAATACACATCGCCTGATGTTTTGATCATTTTTTTGTTTTCTCATTCATTCTTTAATTTCATTCCATCACATCCACATTTGTTCTAAGAACATGCACAAATAATTGTAGGGGCATGATTTTCATCCACCGTCATATATATTAATGTTCAAGATTTTAGCTAAAAAAATTCAATTATGTTTCTTGGGAATTTTTTTTAGGTACACATATCCTCCTAAAGGTGCATATTTCTACAATTTGCATTAATACCTAGCAAGGCACTACACAAACACTTATGTGTGACTCCTTATCTCAAAGTGTGATAGCAATGTTAGACAACCACGAAGGAAGCTTATAATTCAACACAACAACTAAAGCTAGATACAGCTAAGAGGTTGCAAGCAACTACTTCTACTCCAACTCCAAGTGTCAACCCAACTATAACTAGGTCTATCTACATTTAAAAGATAATGTATAATTGTTATAGTGTACCATTAGATCAAGAACAAGGATTTACTTGATTTTATTTTTGTAGTTGTGTAGGAGTAATCACTAATAAGGAAGGAGAATTTGAGGTCTCTTATGGGGATTAACCCCACCTCATCATTTATATTAGTGTAAAATGCTTCCTTTGAAAGCTGGTCTTGTACTTGAAGTGTGTCTAGTTGAAAAAAATTACTTGATGGTATTATCGAGTTTAAAACCCTTCAATCAAGTTTCTATAAATATTTATTTCTCAATAGCTAAAGAAATTTAAGATTTATGTTATTATGCAATTACCATAGAAACTTGGTTTCAAGAATCTCTATTTGATTTTCTTATTCCCATTATTTCATTTTTATGATTATATATCATTGATTCTTGAATTTATTATTATTATTTTAAAATCTCATTATGAATCACAAAGAAAATTAAGTTATCCGTATATGTCAATGCATGTGTGCGGAGAAAATATTACTTCCATTCTTAATCATGACCAACACACTCTCGTGTTAAGTCTTTAACTCAACAAGCAAAACTAACCCATAAATACACTAACACAAACAACCTAAGCAATTGAAGAAAACAACGCAAATAATACTTTCGTTCACAGACTTAAAACTTCAAACTCAAGAAATATTTCAAATACAATCAATTCTCATTTTTATCGAATAGATTGAAGTGTAGCTAGCTACTTCCATTCTTAATCATGGCTAGTAGAGAAATCAACATTAATGAATTACAGTGTTAAGTCTTTAACTCAACAATAGACACTAACCCATAAAAGCAGTCAAGAATAACGAAGAATATACATTAACACACAAAATGCAAACAACAACAAACAAAAGACATTAACCCATAAAATACAAAGATGTAGAACACTATAAAATGAAATTGTAAAAGGCATACAAACTTACAAACGCCTCGTTTTTCGCTCCCCATACAATAGACATAAACCCTTTGAACAAACACAGATTTAATGATTTTATACCCAGACATTTTCCAATTATTTAGACCTAATTTTCATTTTTATTTAATAAATTCAAGCACAGTTGCAATGCATGAGTGCAAACAATAGGCATTCACCCATAAAATGCAGAGATGCAAAAAACTATAAAATGACACTGTAAAAGATATAAGAACTTACAAATGCTTCGTTTTTCAATTCCAAAATGCTAGACATAAACCTTCTCTAAAGGCATCGATTTCACCCTCATCAAACAATCCGAGCAAATCAGTAAACAACCCAAAAATCAAAGTGTAAAAGATACTGGAACTTACAAATGCCACCTTTGTCGCTTCCAACACCATAGATGTAAACCCTCTCAACAGACATAAATTTTAGCCTCATCAAACAACCCCACCAAATGAACAAACAACACAAATAATACTTTGTTTGACAGACTTAAAACTCGACACCATAAGCCACTAATGATGGTTGCACTTCAATCTACTCACAATAAATGAAAACTCACAAATAGTAAATGCAAATGTACTGCTTAAAACGCCACGCGTCCACATGAAGAGTGCATACAAAGACACCACTATACCAAGAAACTCATAAAATATTTCCAATAACAAAACTCCCTACAACAATTATTATTAAAAAACAAATTAGAAAATGACAAAACCACGAGGAAAATACCAGCAGCCAATCACAAAATTGCAAACAAACATCGATAATTAGCTTTTAATAAATATTTCTAAAAACATTAGCGAAATTTTAGAAAAAAATTTGTAGCGCGATTACCGTTCGACAATTTTAATATGCAAGATTGAGACGATAACATTAGTTCCCCACCTATAAGACAGTGACTAATAAAGATAAATTGATAATCTTAGATGTTTTCCTAATCAACCTTTTCTAATTTCTGTCTACTTGATGATTTCATTTTATTGTTCACAAAATTATATTTTTCATAATTTTTATTACAATTTCATGATGTAGATATAGATCACATAAATAATATGACTAAAATAAATATGTACCTTGATGTACTTAAAACACCTACACAAGTAGACGCAAAATGAGGGGGAAAAATCACCGCTACAATTCCCTTGTAACTTATTTTCGCTTCAAAACTTTAAGCGTACCCTTTGTAAACCTTTTTTTCATCCTTAATTTGGTATTCATTTTCGCTTATCGCTTAGGAAATAATACAGAGCAATGGGGGCTCTAGTTATTGCTAAAATCTGAAAATCTCGTGTAATACCAGCTTTTATTTTCCATTATTTCTGCTGTTTTTGAACGTCTGAAGCAGCGTTGCTTTATAATCCATTGGTGAAGAGAGGGAAGGGGAGTAAAGACTGGATGGCGAATATGAGGGAGGCAAGTAAAGTAGGGCAATCGCCGTGGATAGTTGAATTTGCGCCCTTCATAGTGGCGGCTCTTATCGTCGCACATCTTATAGCTTTTGTTTACTGGATTTATAGAGTGGCCATCGAGCAGCCTCCACGCCGCCGGAAGACTCAGTGATCGGCTATGGTTCACCACAGTATGTTGTCATCATTTTTCAATTAACAAAAAATAGATTTATTTGATTCAAATATTGATTACAGTGAGACCAGATTTATATCTGTGAGATACCTATATATTTGCTTTTGGCGCACGCCACTTTGTAACATTTTCTTTGCAAAATTTGTAACCCCACAGTTAGTATTAGAATGCTATTTTATGAAACCCTATGTGGGTTTTAATACTTGTTATGAAAACCTATGCGGGTTTTGTTGCTCTTGTATGAAACCCTAACTGGGATTTTAGAGTAAACTGCAATGTAAATTTCTAACTACAAAATTCAATCCAGTACGAATTTTGTTTTTATGGCTTTGCATCCAACACATTATTTACAGGGAAATGATGAATGGGTAGTGTTTGAGTTTGATTTTATTAAGCATATAATGATATTTGTATCTTATATTGGCTGATTAAATCTTTATTCACCAAAGATCCCCCTAAAGCAAATTGCCTTTAAATTGCCGTTTTAGAAATGACTTATTAGAAAATATGTTAGAGCTGGAATGATTTAAGTTTTGCACTGTTTATAATATTTTCTGAGTTAACAAAAGTGAAGTTCCCAACAAGAAAGACTGAACGATGATCTTCCAACAATTACAGTTTTTTAATGTACTTCAATCTTTAAATAAATAGAGCATCTGGATCAACAATCCCAAGTGAAGCTTGTATTTTGTAATAATGCCTCTTACGTGTTGTCATTGGTTTTGCTTCCCACATTCATCTGTATGACTCATTGACTAGAATACTACAGCTTAACAAGGCAGGGAAAATACTATTTAGGAAAGATACATCACGGAGAGATCGATGATGTAGAACAAAATCACATTGTGGGGATATGCCACTGTATAGATAACATGTTATCAAGGGACATTGCATTGACAACAACCACAAGCTAGAGAGTTCCCCCCATCATGGAACTTCCACTGATGTTAGTACATGAAAGGGAGGATGCTAACACATCAACCTGGGATTTGCATCAGAGATCCCGTTTTATAATCTTTCTGCAAATTACTTTCATTTGGCATGTGACAATTGCTCTTATAGCCCAGAAACAAGAAATGGAAACTGCAATAACAACAATGACATGTTATTAAGAGGTTGCAGACAATAAACGGATATTATACTTACATGCCTACAATAAATAAAAACACCAAATATTATCTTTACTGCTACATTGTAATATAATTTAATTGTATTTATAATACAATTTAATATATTGACTTTATCTATAATAATATAATAACTTTTTCTATTTACTATTTATAAATTCATGATCCTATAATTAAATATTTAAATTTTTTAAAACTTTTAGTTGTATTTTAAACACAGCTTGAGTATTTTAATTAATTTGTAAATGCTAAATATTTACTAGTTTAGAAATGAAGGCATCTAATTGTTAGATTTTATGATCAGATGTATGCACAGAAAATTAATTCAAAATTCACACACAATAACACAGCAGATACCCTGGGAAAACCCTCCACTTGGGAGAAAAACCCAGCAACAATATATCACTTATATATTGAATCTCAACAACAATGATCTCCTTACAAGAGGCCGATATGGAGGCCAAAATATAAGCACCAGATATGATGCGACACAGAAACACAAAGAGACAATTCGCTGATGAAATCCCAGCCTCCAATAATGCCGAACTGAACTTGTATATAAACTTGAACTGCCTTGAGATGAATTCGCACCAAGAATGGATGAAGTGCATTGTATGAACAAGTGAAATGAATCGATGTCAAATGGATTGCAATGAAGGTGTATATATACAAAGTGGAGGGAGAGACGTGACTCTCCAAAAACAACATGTCGGCCTCATCCAAGAGGCATGTCCTTTACAAGCAAGAAGTCGGCCTCCATAAATAATTGCGCCTCTAAGGAAATCGTGCCATTTATATTAAATGAATATTAATCATCTTTTATCAAGTGATGTCTCATTTCATAAAATCATTTCCACCAATTAAATAGCTGTAAGGCTATGATTTAATTGTTTTCGGTCTGGGCTGGAATGAAGCGACCGACGCTGTATACATCAACACTCCCTCTCAGCTAGGGAGAATACTTCTAGTTGCACAAGACATATCACCTCATCGTGATGTCTACCACAATGGCTACACCCATATGTGGAAAAGAAAGATATCACCTCATCGTGATATCAACCATCATGGCTACACCCATACATGGTGGCGTGTCATGTTCATCACTACGTGATGTTGTCACCTCATCGCGGACGTTTCACCATGGCTCTCCTGTAGTGAAACACAAGTACAAAAATCATCACGGACTCTCTCACGCAGTGTTGCCGCGGAGTCACACACATGACATCCACTCATGGCTTCTCCCAAGAGGGGTGGAAACAAGGGCTTACCTCAACTTCAAAATAGAAATGCATTAACAAGGGCTTTCAATTAAATCTCAAATAGAAATGCATTAACAAGGGATTGCACCTCAAATCTCTCTCAAAGAGAAATGCATTAAAGAGGATCATTGATACTGAGACTCCTTCTCGGCTAGGGCTTGATTCTCCACCATACCAAGCTTGTCTCGAAAGTACTCAAACTTTATCCTTGAGAGAGGCTTGGTGAGAATGTCTCGCCGCCCCGCTTCATCAAAGGTTGATATACCAATCAGAGAAGCCATCAATTGGGATCGAGTACAGGGCGGTATTTGTGATCTCAAGATGTTTTTGGTTCTATCATGAAACATAGGATTGATAGAAAGATTCACACAATGTTGGTTATCACAATGAATGATAGTAGGCTCCATTGATTGCCTAAACAATCCTGCAAGGAGCTTCCAAAGCCACACCGTCAGCGCTGCCGCTATATACTGCCGTACTCAATGCTATGATGATTGCTCAAACGCACTGTGGATATCACAGCGCACCCCAAAACCAGCGACCAAAGGGTGCTCTTTCCATCGTTGACACACCTAATTAGAATCGCAAGATAATGCGGTAAATCTCAAATCCACACCTCAAGAATATCTCACTTATATCCAACTGCGTGCTACTTAAATATCTCGCAGATATGTTTTCTCAACTAGATATCCGCTGGTTCACACATGAACTGACTGAGTGCACTCACTGCATAGCAGATATCCGATCTAGTATTGACTAGATACATCAATGATCCAATCAACTGCCTGTATAACGTAGGATCCACCAGATCTGAGTTAGCTGCAGCCTCTTTCAACTTATGCAAGTTGGTCTCCATGGGCGTAGACATGGATTTACAATCCATCATACCAAACCTCTTAAGTATATCAATAGTATACTTCCCTTGACTTAGAATCATCTCGTCTGGCTTTTGCCAAACTTCTAAGCCAAGGAAGTAATGCATGAGACCAAGATCCTTCATTTCAAACTCAAAAGCCAACTCCTTACATTTGAAAATGAGGTGTTCTTCTCCAGTAAGAATCAAATCATCAACATACAAAACCAAAATCAATGCTTCACCATCAATTACCTTGAAATACAGGTTAGAATCAACATCGTTCTTAGAGAAGCCCAAGCTTGACAGGTAATGATCAATCCTTTCGTACTTGGCACGAGGAGCCTGCTTAAGACCATACAAGGCCTTCTTCAGCCTGCAAACATGAGACTCCTTCCCATGTACCTCAAATCCATCAGGTTGCTCAATATAAACTTCTTCTTCGATTACACCATTCAGAAAAGCTGTCTCCACATCCATCTAATGAATCTTCCATCCTCTAGATGCAGCAATGGCAATGATGGTTTTGACAGAAGTGTAGCGAGCAACAGGAGCAAATGTTTCTTCATATTCAACTCCCTCTTTTTGTGAAAACCCCCTAGCCACGAATCTTTCCTTGTACTTCTCAATGCTCCCATCAGCCGCATGCTTGATCTTGAAGAGCCATTTTGAAGATACCACAGATTTGCCTTCGGGTCTAGGAACAATGTCCCAAACATTATTCTTGAGAATTGACTGATACTCCTCTGTCATAGCATCTCTCCAAACCTGTTGACTAGAAGCTTCCTCAACACTGGAAGGCTCAGACTCATCAAAGCAACATAACTGGAGAACTTATGAGGTCTCTTACTTTCTCTGAAGGTTCCTCTTGGTGCTGCAAACCTTTATGCCTCCTGCATTGTTTGCCTAGCCCAGAGAGGTCTTTTTCTCCCAATCACAATATCGGTAGGCCCATCAGTAGGTTCCAAGGGCTCAACTGGATCATCATCTTCCTTCGGTTCTGAAGCCTCCCTCTGAATCTCAGGAGCATGGTCAACTTCCATATCTTGAGGAGACTCTTCATTATCAATCTCCATGTGAGTGCCCTTGGATCTTCTGAATGCAACATCTTCCTCAAATGTGACATCTCTATTGATCTCGATCAACTTCTGACCTGGGATGTAGATCCTGTAGGCTTTTGATGTTTCATTGTAACCTACAAATATCCCCTTCTTGCCATAAGGCTCCAACTTTATCCTCTTTTCCTTCGGTACATGAACATACTCTAGACATCCAAAGATCCTCAAATGACTCACTTCTGGCTTCTTCCCAGTAAAAGCTTCTTCAGGGGTCATGTTCTCCAGGATTCAGTGAGGACTTCTATTCTGAACATAGATTGCTGTCCTAGATGCTTCCGCCCAAAGGAAGGTTTGCAGATCTTGGTCATGAATCATGGCTTTGGCTGCTTCCATGATCGATCTGTTCTTCCTTTCAGCAACACCATTCTGTTGAGGATTATAAGGGACACTGAACTCCCTCTTAATCCCAGCTTCAATGCAATAGTTTCGAAAGTTGTCGGAAGTGTACTCTCCTCCATTATCAGATCTCAGGACTTTGATCCTCTTCCCGAACAAATTCTCCACCTGAGCTTTGAATTCCTTGAACCTTTTTAATACCTCCTCAAATTCTTTAGATTTCAAGAAATAAATCCAAGTCTTTCTAGAGTAGTCATCAATAACAAGAATGTAATACAAGAAACCACTCGAAGAAGCAACATACATTGGACCACATAAATCAGAATGAATAAGATCTAGAATACATTTGGATCTATTTTCTCTACTATGAAATGGACCTTTAGTATTCTTACCCAAAGCGTAGCCTTTGCAAGTACCTTCGTGCTCTTGGTTGAACTTTGGAAGGCCCGTGACCATCTTCTCCCTGATAGGTAGAGCTCGGAAGTGAAGGTAAGCCAATCTTCGATGCCAAAGATCACACAAGCTTGAAGAATCATGTACTAGTGCCTGAAGTGGACGAGTGCATAGCCTGTAGAGACTCTCATGTCTAACTCCAATCACTCGAGCAGTCTTGAAGTTGGAATTCTTCGTCCACACAAAAACTTTGCTTTTAGAGAATGCTACTTGGTACCCCTTGTCTTCCAAGGCCGAAATAGAAACAAGGTTTCGCTTGATGCCTGGAACATATAGAACATCACACAACTACAGGGTAATGCCGGATTCCAAGTGGAGAGTGGAGGTCCCAATTCCTTTCACCGAGTAACTAGCATCATCTCCAATAATGACTTGTTCACTAGAATCTCTCTCCGCCAAATTTGATAGATGCTCCCTAAATCCGGTGATGTGGCGAGAGGCACCACTATCAATCAACCAAGTGTTGGTGTCGGTAGATACATTGCTTGATAGTGCCGAATAGAATAAGTATTCACATGAATCCTTCTACGGAGAGACTTCATCAACATTCGCAATAGTAGCCTGTTGCTTAGGCCTGGTTGGACAGTCTTTAGCAAAGTGACCATACTTGTCACATCTAAAGAATTGGACTTTAGAGAGGTCCCTCTTCTTCTTGAAAGCGGGAGCACCATCAACACCTTTATCTCTGTTCCTCTTGAAATAGCCTTTCTTCCCATCTTTGCCTTTCTTCTTCAAGGATTGAGAGGCGAGAACATGAATGTCTTCATTAGTAGAGCTTTGACCAATTCCTCTAGCAGCCAATCTAGACTCCTCCTGAATGCAATCCGCCCTCAATCGATCAAACTTGGGAAGCTTCGATCTTGCACTGATTCCTTGAATGTAAGACTCCCAAGATGAAGGAAGACCATTAAGAGCAAGCATGGTCAAGTCCTTGTCATCTATCACATGACCAATTGTAGAGAGCTGATCTCTCAACTCTGAAATCTTCATGAAGTAAGCAATAACCGTTTCTCCTTTCGCCATCTTCACATGATGAAGTTGTTGCTTCAGTGCAAGAGCCCGACTGGTATTGTTGATTTCGTACATCTCCTCCAAGGTTTTGAATATGTCTCTTGCCGTCTTCAACTTGGAGACAATAGGAACAATATGATCCTTCACAGAATCAACTAACATCTTCTTTGCCTTGATATCTTTCTTCCTCCATTGAACTTTCTTTTCCTCATCTGTAGGTTCGGGAACTTTGCTCTCCACAAACTCAACCAATTCGTTTTCCTCCAAGGTGAGCATAATTCTGAATCTCCATGAAGTGAAATTTGATGCTCCCTTGAGTCTATCCTCAATCTTAAGACCGTTCACCATCTTGATGAAGAGATAGAAGTAATCAACAATGAGAAAGAGAATAAAGAGTATCGCTGTAATAAGAAATCTGATCACGATCTTCTTCACACCCGCTCTGATACCATGTTAGATTTTATGATCAGATGTATGCACAGAAAATTAATTCAAAATTCACACACAATAACACAGCAGATACCCTGGGAAAACCCTTCACTTGAGGGAGAAAAACCCGGCAACAATATATCACTTATATATTGAATCTCAACAACAATGATCTCCTTACAAGAGGCCGATATGGAGGCCAAAATATAAGCACCAGATATGATGCAACACAGAAACACAAAGAGACAATTCGCTGATGAAATCCCAGCCTCCAATAATGCCAAACTGAACTTGTATATAAACTCGAACTGCCTTGAGATGAATTCGCACCAAGAATGGATAAAGTGTATTGTATGAACAAGTGAAATGAAATGATGTCAAATGGATTGCAATGAAGGTGTATATATTCAAAGTGAAGGGAGAGACGTGACTCTCTAAAAACAACATGTCGGCCTCATCCAAGAGGCATGTCCTTTACAAGCAAGAAGTCGGCTTCCATAAATAATCGCGCCTCTAAGGAAATCATGCCATTTATATTAAATGAATATTAATCATCTTTTATCAAGTGATGTCTCATTTCATAAAATCATTTCCACCAATTAAATAGCCGTAAGGCTATGATTTAATTGTTTTCGGTCTGGGCTGGAATGAAGCGACCGACGCTGTATACATCAACACTAATTAACAAAAAAAAACAGTTATTTAAATTGTAAAATCATGACCTATATTTTGTAGGGACAACTATGTGTTTTAAACTATAACACAATCATAAAGATTTCAGACGATAGCCCATAGCCCAAAATATAGCCACTGCTGCAGCTTTTACTGAGTGACATTGTCCAGCAGAAAATGTGCTCTGGGTAAAATGGGCTGTTCAAATGGAAACACCGTTTTTCCCATTAAAACAGGAAATGAAGCTTACCAGTTGTGTTTCTGGTAACATAGGGCCACACAGAGGGATAGGCGTACTCCAGCTACAAGGGGATTAACTACCTATCTCCTAGCTGCATCGTGAGAATGACCTATTTTGAAAGTCTGAACCTTTTACATGGAATGTTCAAGAAAAATTCCTTGAAAACTTGATTCATGATGTAGTTCTAAAATGTTCAAAGATCAAAACTGCATGTGAATCTAAAAGAATAACTCACTTTGGCATGTATGGCACATTTGTGATGTGTTAAATGTCACTAAAAATAGAATAGGGGTGATTTTGGGATGTACTGAAGTTAGCTTCCTAGGTCCTAGAGGGAAAATGGCCTGCAAAATAGAGACCTAAGGAGAAAAATGGCTAGATGATGAATGATAAAAGTTGGCAGGTACTTTGGCAAGTTCTAAAAGACAAGCTAGGATCAAAGATCCATTGGAGGATCTTTGATATTGGGTCCATCAAGAACTTTATCTTGAGCATGCTCACAACACATCCCAATCCTGCCATATGTCTTGTTTTGGAGTCTGATGCAGCTTGGACTGGAAGAAAAGTGTTAGTAGCAATTTTTATGCATACACAATGATGCCAGAAAATTTTGCCCAAGCATACACATCACCTCGTGTAAGGATATTTAATTTATGTTGATATTGCTAAGAATATCACTTAATTCCTCTTAGGGGCTTTAAGTATGTCTTCCATGGCTAAGAAATATATTTTGTTTGAACTTTGATGTGTAACAATGTTAATGTATTTAAACTACTTATGTTTATTTTCTTGAATGACCACAATGACAAGTGTTTTATGTTAAATTATGTGATCAGATGTAAATGCACAGAAAATAATTCAAAAATCAGAGGCAATAACACAGCAGTTACCCTGGGAAAACCCTCCTCTTGAGGGAGAAAAACCCAGCAACAAAGATCTCTCTTATATATAAAATAATGGCAATAAGTCTCTTTACAAAGAGGCCACACACAAGGTCAATATCAGTACCAACAATGGCTGTTGGCTGTATAACAATCAAATAATCTGCTCTTACTTGATCTCTGATCTGCACTTACAGAAAATCGCAATCTGCTCTTGGAGAAAATTCGATTTCTCCTTGAAGAGTCTGCACTGCCAGCCTCAGTTCAAGCTCGCAACTGAACTTTGATGACCGTGAACTGCTCTCATGTTGAGTCTGCCCTGCAAATAATATATACAAGATAATATATTGCACTTGATCCCGCATCACATCCGCATCAGCGATCTATCACCGCATGATCTCGGTCATCAATCGCGTATCTGGTCTAACTCTCGCATAAAGTTCACACTATCGATATCGCTGCATCTGGTAACCGATGATTAAATCCTTTATGAGTTCGCATTTAATGAAATCAAACCGGAATAGTCGCATTCTAGATCCCCTGTGTGAGTTCTGTTAATTTTTGATCTATTCGCCCTTTATGATACAGAACATATATGAGTAACTGAAGTTCGGCTTGTGTATGTACAATGGACGAAACAGAAGTATATAGACAGATGAGTGGGATTAAACTAATCCCTCATGTCGGCCTTATAAGAGATTGCCTATCTAATTGAAGTCGGCCTAGTTGGCCTTGATAAATGTTCACACCTCTTCACAAGAGGTCGGCCACCTTATCATGAATATCCTTTAATGATAGTCGGCCTCAAATAAATATTGATTATCTTCTAATAAAAGATCAACATCGAATTCTTATATGTCGCCCACAATATGAAGTGAGAATAACAAACAAAACAATAAATATAAATTGTACAGCCAACGCTACCGCGCACAACTTATGATCCAATGGAGCTGAGTGGTATGGTTGCTCAAGCTGCTACATCACACATTTTAAAGCTTAAATCATTGAAAGCAGTGAACAAGGCATGCGTTAATCACCATGCACGGATTAATATACACTTAGACACTACAATCAAAGTTTAAGCAGTGGAACCCATTGCATAATTGAATGGCTTATATTCAAATGCATAAATCGAATAATATGAAGAGCATGAATTGTATTACCTAGTTTCCAGACAAGCATCACAATGAATTATATTGGCAACATAAATAAAGTTTCTTGATTACTAAACCAGAATTGGAAAAGTGAAAGGCAACTGTATACAATTTTCTATTTCTTGACCATTACTTTACTTCCTATATCAAATTAACAATATGGCGTTCAGAAGAGCTAAATTTTAATTGTGTCTTAATTGTTACTTCAACTTCATTGTGAAAGGCTTGAAAGTAAAACCTTCACTTACATGCTCAAAAGCTTATCCTAACATTAGTGAAAATTTGAAATCACATGGGGATTTTCCATGTAAAATGTCTTCTTCATTGTTTAGACAACCACCTAAAATTTTAGATAATATTGGCTTAATACAATCCAAGGAGACCTCTCCACTATTTACCCTGTTTTCATATCTGCAGTGCCTTTCTCAATCCTTGCTCATCTCTTTCTAACATCTATTATCCTTCATTTTGTGATATTAAATTCTAAATAAACACCAGGAAAATGAGAAGACATCATTGGAAAACGAATCTAAGAGATGAGCAGAATGCTTGTTCTTTATACGACCTTGGAAGTTCCAAAACTTGAGGAGTGCTATGGCCACATGTCAATTCTTGCTCAAAATAAAACTACCTTGGTAAATGGCAATGCACCTATCAATGCTTGCTTGTCTTTAATAAACCTTTCTGTGGGTAAAAGCAAGAAGTTGAGTACACGAAGAGGGGAAATTTCGGGCAAAACAAAAAGTTTCTAAAAAACGCGTACGCGTTATGGATCGGGTACCCGAGCCGGAATCCAAACGCGTACGTGCTCAGCTACAGGTATGCGAGCCAGAAACGCGTACCCGTTTGGGACGCGTACGCGTTTTGCGAAGGTATTTATTTTTTTAAAATAAACTACTGGTAATAATGGGTATAACGCCAGATATGCTATGAAACGATACCAGTTTCATTTATTAACGCGTATCGCTGGCGACGGATAACGCCAGACGTTGCTTGTAACGTTTTCGTGACGCCGCTTCTGTAACGCGTACGCGTTATTTAAAAATTGAATTTCCACACCACATCCAGCCTTGGTTTTAGGCTTGGGAAAGGCTTGGCAATCCGAGCTTTAGCCTTTGACCTGCAACTAAAAAACTAAGGCAGATTGAAGAAGAATGTCCAACTTTGACAACATAGCTGATGGACTTTTTTTCTGAATGAATTTATAAAATTAAAACCCATTATAGAGCACAATGTCTACTTTCTAAATATATAACTTTTGTTAAGATTGGATTATGTTTGCTATTTTTTAATTAATTTTTAAGCAAACTAGTTCCTTAAACTTGAAATATCAGGTTTTTTTGGTTTTTTAATAACTTTTTATTGGTTAAGTTTCTTGTGAAAAAAATTATATGGCATCAAACTTCAGAAAATTCTCTACACAATGAAAAAAAAAAGAGTCAAAAAATGTTTTGTTTAGATCCAATTATGTTGTCCGTACACGATTTTAAAAAACATCAATTAAGGCCAATAAAAAATTAATAAAAATAAAAATATTCAACCAAAAATTACAAAAAAAAATCCACATCAAACTTCATGTTGTTAGCTCTCTTTTCCTAAAAGGAATTATCAAAATGATTTTATTTTGGTCAAAAAGTGTTGTCCGTACACCTGCTTGGTATGGTAAAAAAACAGGGACTTTTAAAAAGTGGTTTTTATAGATCCCTATCAAAATTTAATTTCTATAATCTGGGTATTTTAATAATTTACATATTTGGAAACTAGATTCAAAATTCTAGATTTCATATTAGTGACTTTTTTTAAGATTCATTGTGTAAGTGCCTCAAATTTTCAGTCCAAGTGTGACAAATTCCGAAAAACAGCAAAAACATTTCCACTTTTTGAGCTTTTTGTGTACCCAACTTCTTGCATCAGCCCCTGTAGCTCTTTTTTTTCTTGAACTATCTTTAAATTGAGAGGCTTAGATCTCCTCATTCTGATGATTTGCAATACAGTATACATGACAACTCAATCACAAAGCATTCTTGTGTGCTGGTTAAGACGAGGAAGAAATATGAGTGTAGGAATAATAGAACTCATTTAGGGACAATTAATTGTGGTGGGTAGCTCTCTTATCCCATATGGAATGGCCCTGGCATTCTTTAAGTCATTAATGATTCAACCCATCACTAATCAAAGGTTTATGTTGGTCAAATCTGTTTTCTCTTATGTTCAGTTATAGATTGGGACACATCCCCAAGTTTTTATTGTCATTCCTGTAACTGTCATGTTTTGAAAACATATTGGAAACATCCTTGACCTGTCCTCAATTGCTCCTGCTGGTGTGCGTATGTCTTGGAAACATCTGGGTATGGCCAGCCATCCCCGGACGGCAGGAGTGTTAAAAAAGAAACAGTTTCTATATTTTAAATAAATTATCCAACCAAGAAAAAAGGGTTCTCACCACCACCAGAAGTTGCACATTATGCTAAGCCTCTGCATGTTGGGCACATCATCCAAGCAACAGAATGGGCTCCCACCATGCCCCCAAGCTGTTCCGTTTGCTCCTGCAGGTCCAGGTATGTCTTGGAAATGGCACTCAGCTGCCTGGAAATGTTCAGGTATGGCCAGCCATTCCTGGATGCCAGAAGTGTCAAAAAAGAAACACAGAATTAAAAAAATGTTCGTATTTTAAGTAAATTATTTGAGCAAAAAAATGGCTCTCCCCATCACCAAAAGTTGCTCATTATGCTCAGCCTCTGCATTTAAGTATGTGCAACAGGTTGGGCTCCCATCACCCTGATTACTACCAGAATTTGCTGTTTTCCAATACGTAACTCAATCGCACATATGATACAGATTATATAAAAGTCATTTTAACATCTTATTATAAATTTGAGATTATTTTATCCAAGCAACAGATTGGGCTCCCACCACTCCAATAACTACCAGAATTTGCTTCTCTCCAAAAAACTTAACTCAATCACATGCACAATATAGATTATATAAATATCATTTTAACATATTATAAATTTCATGTCTGTTTAGATTTGGTGTTATCTCAAAGAGTGCATTACTATTTCAGCAGTATAAATCTTTTAAAAATTCACTATATCACATAAAAAGTTGAGTAGAGATAGTCACCCCCATTAAGGAGCTTCTCTAGTGCAGAGTTGAGAAGATGAATGCTGATGGAATGATTAGGACCAACCACGAACACTAAGACCATGAGCTCCGCACCAAAAAGTATGAGAATCATCAAGTCCATGTGTATTTTGACTTCTGCCTTGTCAACATCTTTGTGGTAGGGATTGATCCTTGTTGGAATGAGGGGAGGTTGGCAGAAGTCTAGTAAGCATACAAGGTGTGTTACCCTAATGATCAAGAAGCCCCTAGATGTGAGTCATTTCAAGTGCAACTGTATTAGCTTGCCCTAACACATTGGAACATTTTATAGATTTAGAATACATGGAGAAAATACTGTCAACAGTGCATCTAGAAAAAAGAGCAGGATTTCAATCTTTCCAAATACTAAATAGGATTTCCACTTTGAAAGCATGTCATATTTGAGTGAATTTAGGAGTCGTCTTGGGCCAATCTTCTAAAAGTATCATATGCTAAGAAAAAGGCTCAAGTCTAAAGGGCTTGAAGAAGTCATGGATCTAATTTCAAGTTGCTTGGGCTTTAGGGAAAAACTAGAAACACTATAAAGATTATTGCCAATCATATCCAAGAGGGCTTTGTACAATTCACATGGAAACCTGTCACATCTTGGGGCTTTACAATGGCCATGGAAAAAGGAGCCTCATAAAGGTCTTTGTGAGTGACAAGTTGCTCACACAAGGATCTATGAGAAGGTGAAATCTTGCAGGGAACCACCTGAATGCATTGTTGAAAAACATTTGATTGCTTAGGAGATGGCTCCTAAGCTTTGAAAACTTGTGCATAGTGCTAAACAAAAGGTTGGGTGATGGCAAGAAGCTCCTCTAGGAGATGGGATCCTTCTTTGATGCATTTGATTGCCTAAAAAGTATGACAAGCTCTTAAAGAGAGGAAAAGCTCATTGGAAAATCTTATCTCCAACATTGAGCTAGTGCAGTCGAGCCTTGATAATGACAATGAAAACTCAAAATCAAACAATGAAGTATTGTTACTTTGTGTGTCAACTCTCGTGAGAATTCAAAATTCAACTCTAACATTATGAAATTTGTTATATGAATTGAAATATTAAAGTATTCCCCTTTTTTAAATGCCCTCACCTTCTGTCCCCCAAAATATGGCCTTTTGTTCTCTGCCATCCCTGAAATGCTTCCCAACATTGCCTGCCATGCCCTCTCTGGAAACATGGAACGTAGCTTATATTAGTTGTGGTGCTTGGAGTCCAAATCATCCATTGACCATGACTGGTAAATTCAATGAGACAACATGCACATCCATTTCACACTCAATTTTCAAGAAAGTTGTTTATAAATATTGAGAACACAAATTAACATGACCTATATATTTGATGAGATAACATGCTGGTCCAGTTTGCAATTGGTAGATGAAACAATTATGTGTAAAAATTAGGATAATTGGGGAAGATAAATTAGAATAATCCAAGAAGACGAGTTTTTGAATAATAGAACTAATGCTGCAAAAGGTAAATGAGTAGCATTAGTAATTCATTATATTCTTCAAAATTCAATGCTATAAATCTGAAGCTTGAGGTTGAGATTATTTCAACAAGGGGATGGTGTTGTAGAAGAAAGGCACAAAGTAATTAAATATTTTCAACAATCTTTGTTCTATACAGCTTTGAGCTAATTTCCTTATATGGAGATTTAATTAAAAGTTCATCTGATATGTATTTAATTTTTGTTTTATAAGAAATATAGGCATGGAAACAAATAAAAGCATTGCGGTGTGGCTTGGAGAGAATGCATAGACCATAGAGTGTCAAAATTGTAGTTGGACATAATTTAGAAATGAGTTGTTTGTAAAGCTTCTATAATGGCTGGATGAAGATGATTGCATTCAATCCATTTTAATTTGCTACCCCAGATTGTAGATTTGTAACTTATTCTGGTACAGCAGATTCACATTATGAAAGACAATTTTGAAATAAAAAGGGAGGAGGGCATCCTGCTAGATTGAAGTGTTCTGTTCATTGCTACAATCCTGATTTAATATCCTGCTAAAGAAGTAAAATGTCGGAATATAGGAATTCCAGCATCTCTGGAAATTTGTGATAATGGACCTCTAGGTCAAATTGTGATGGGACGTACACTTTTGTTAATGGAAAATAAAAAGGGAAAAAAGAAAGTGATTGCAAACTAGTGAAGGAGATGGAATGGCAAACACCAGAATCTTTCAGTTTTAGCATTTAGAAAGCAATCAAAACACACTTGGCAGAGGATGCTCTTTTGTAGAAAGGGCTTTGCAATTTGCAGGGTTTAGCCTTTAGAAAGTAATCAAAACATGCTTGGCAAAGGATTTTCTTTTGCAGCGAGGGTTTTGCAATTTGTAGTAAGAACTTACACAGGAGAAGTTTAAGTTGTTGATACAGTTGCAGAAGAAACTTTGATGACTGTAATAGGTTTGCAAGATGGGCTAAGGTGATATTACTGTTATAATTGTATTTATCATAAATTGGCACATATATCGTTGCTTGGTTGGACCTACAGTTACACTCTTTCAAATCCCAGTTCTGTACTTATTTTTGTGTTAGGAACTAGATTTGATATCTTCCTGTTGTGTAGTGGCACACCCTATCATAATAGTCTTAATCATTTTACATCTTGTAGAAACCTTTGATTGTCTATTTGCTTATCCTTAGCTCCTGGTGTGCTTCTTTGCCATCCTCTCACTTGATTTGTTTTGTGGCAGGCATCTGCTATTGCCCCCTGTAAGCACCCCTGGTTATTTCCCTTATGGCCTTTCCAACTGTTCGTTTATCTCCCAAGTTGTGTTGTCCCTCTCATCTACTCTAGTGCCTCCACTCGTGGATGAGGGAAAACAACCTCAAGGTTCTCAAACTCAGTGTGGCCAATTTGTGGCTCTATTATGGCATTGATATTGTCCTAGATTACCTCACATAAGTATCTCTAATGTACACAAAACAGGAGTTTCAAGAGTACATACTGATATGTGCCAAATTCCAATAAATTGGAATGCAAAAATAACAAAAAATATTAACATATTAGAAGTACATGGGCAATTTTGAATCCATTCATCTACTAGATTAACTTCATCTTGACTCTATTTTCCATCTCTTATCCGCTGCCAGAATAATTTCCAGATAGTCCTATTTAATCTTTGGTTTTGGTTTTTTAGGAGAGGTGGATGTGGGAGTCGTCAACTGAAGTCTTGGAAACTTCAAGGATGCCTTTGTCCCAGTCTCATGTCACAGAGACATCTCTCCATACCCACGACATGTGCTGGGTACTGTTGATCGTGTTTTATGACACAACAAACATTCTAGAATAAAGTGTCAAAGGCGCTCTATCCCCTCATGAAAAACTACCTCGTATGCTAAGACTGCAAGAAAGATCATACATAATTCCAATGTTTGAGTTAGATGTGGATGAGCTCTGTGGTTTTGATGTGATTTTCTTGGTAACACAAAGGGACTTCACAGCTAAGCTTGTTCAATTCACAATGAAGGTCTAGACAATGAAGCTCTATTGCTTGGGTCATGGATCAAACAAACTAAAAAAGGAGATAAGGGTTTAGAAGTTCTAATCTACTCCTAAGAATTCAAGAGACGGTATTGACTTGGTGGAACCAATAACCAGGCTTTGCTTCGCCACGCTCAACGACAACTACACAAAGGAGGTGCAATCTTCAAGGGAATGTGCTTATGATTTTCACGTCATGAATAACTACCATCAAATCGAACAATAATTATCTAGACAGAAGTTAAGCATCCACAAAATAAGCTCAGGCTAACTTTACGCATTGAATGAAAATCATCCATTCAAAGAAAGTATGAGCAAAAAGTTTCACCATAAATCAATACTTATCAAATCTTGCATTCATCTAACATACATGAAATAAAATCTAAACTATGATGAGGGATAAGAACCATAACAACTCAAAAATAAGAGAAGTAATCACCATCAGAACAATGCATGCATTACTTATTACTTTGGCAGTCTTACAACAATTGCTTATCTCAACTTGTTTTGCAACATGCTCCCATGCTTTACAAATGAGGGGCGAGCTCAATTTATAGGCTCCCCAATTACAATTCAATAGCCAAGATTGATTTCAAATCAACGGCCGAGATTACAAAATAAAACCCTAATTAGGGTTTGTCACTTTCAACCAATGAGAAAATTTTATTTGAGGACACTTGTCCCTTTTACTAAATATGAACCAACAGATAAAATAGAAAGTTGTTGAATCTAGACATGCTGACTTGGAACAACTTGATTGGTCAAGGTGCCACTTCAGTAGTTTGGATGTCCTCCTTGGTCACTTTGTTCTTTTCCATGTTCTTGCCTTAGAATATTTTCTCTGCCAATGATTCTATCCTTTGCACTTGTTCCTTCCTAGCTTTGATCTTGGATGACTTTGGTTTCTTCTTCTCCACCTAGCCCGGAACTGTTTTAGACTTAAAGAAGTTATTAAGTGCTTTCTTCGGTGCTTTGGAATTTCTTCAAGTTCCTTGAATTTGGAGAGGAACTTCCCTTTGCCTTCGCCACAATGGAGGAAATTGGAATTTTCTCAGTGGAGAATTTCCCATACTTAGCCAAAATTTTGGCTATTCAATTTCATTTTGTAACATCTTCAAGATTCTGGCCATTTTTGTGCTCAAATGACCTTTGCCGGTGGATTTGTCTTCAATTTTGAATTTGGCTTGTGTAAGTTGGATGTACTTGACGATGTGCCTGCCGTTGTCTTCATGATGCCAAATTCTTGGCGGACTTCCCGTTGGTCTTGCAATGTGCAAGGGTGGACTCCCCAAGTTTTCTTTCATCTCCCTTCAAGTCGGACTTTACACTTTCTTTGCCATTTTCCTCTTTGAAGATTAGCCTTGTGTAGTCATCCACCTGCAGCAAAATAAAACAAATTTATTTTAGATTTTCTCTCTCCTAAAGATAACTTTTCAAGATAAGCTTTGAAAGATTTAAATTTCATTTTCAAGCTTTTAATTTTCTTTCCGTCCAATTTCATTTGGCCGTAATTTTCTTTCCGTCCTAAGCCTCTGGCAAAATTTTCTTTTGGCAAAATGTTTTAGACTAGGAAAAATATTTCTCCAAGTATAGCGAATTTTCTTTAGTCCAAGCATATTTTAAATATTTTGCAACGTCCATACTTAGGCAAAATTTTGATTTTCCTTACTTCTTGGCATGGTGGACTTCATCTACCTTCAAGCCATTCTTTTCTTTCAAGGCGAATTTTTATTTGTCTTAAGCCATTCGATTTTTTCTTGGCTATGCCTTAGCCACTCAATCTTTTCTTATGGCGGACTTTGCTTGTGTTCATGCCATCAAATCTTAATCTAGGCGGACTTGGCTTGATTCTTTTCCACTTTCTTTGGAGCGGACTTCATCAATTTCTTAGCCACTTCAATCTTTTCCCAGGGGCGGACTTCACTTCTTCTCAAGCCACTTTCATTATGTCCAAGGGTGGACTTGCTTCATGTTCTTGCCAAGGGCGGACTTGGCTAAAGTTTATGCCATCTTATACTTTGGCTAAGGGCGGACTTGACTAATATCCTTGCCACATCTTCTTTTGCTTATGGCGGACTGCACCATCTTTCATGCCACTTATGGGTGGACTTGGTACCTTCCCTTGCCATTTCATCTTTTGTCCAAGGCGGACTTCATCAAGTGTTGAACCATTCTTCCATGTGGCTGGGTGGACTTCACCCATTTCCTTGCCACTTTCATTGCTTGGCCAAAGCGAACTTCCTTCCATTCCTTGCCATTGGAGGGCGGACTTGCCATGACTTCAGGCCATTCCATTTGTTCAAGGCTGGGCGGACTTCACCCCATGGCTTGCCATTCCAATGCGGACTTGGCTTACCCTCTTGCCATTACCTTCTAAGTGGCTGGGCGGAGTTTGCCAAAGCTTTTGCCATTAGTGCAGGTCGAACTTCATCTTCAGCCATTTGTCTTTGCCTTTATTTCAGCTTGCTGGTTATGAATCTTGGCCATGCTTCTATGAACTCTTGCCATGAATTGCAGTCATACCTGGGCCATTTTGCCATGAATTTCTCAGATTTTTCAGTCTCCTCCATGAATTCTTTCAGATTTCTTCATGGTTTTCCAGATTTTTTCACCATTCTCTTCAATTTGTTGACTGATTTTTCATTTTATTCACCATTTTTCTGTGATTTTTTTTTTTCCAGATTTTTAACCATTTCCTGTGATTTTCTGATTTTCACCATGAATTCATAAAATTTTCAAATTGATTTTATGAGAGTTCTGTTGATCTTTTCGAACTTCTGAGTGGATTTTCGAAATTCGAGCCCTTTCCAAATATAGAAACTTTCTAAAAATAGAAATTTTCCCAAAATAGCAACTTTCTAAAAATAAACCCTAAAAAATAGGGATCTCAGAATTGCTCAAAAGTGCCAAAAAGGTAGGTCCTAAAAAATAGGGGGCCAGAGTGAAAACCCTAAAAAGTAGGAGGTGTCGGAATTGACTGAAATGACAGTCGATCTTCGTCTCCCAGGCCTCCTAAGCATGGTGATGACACTTGCATAGTGATCTTGGCTCAATTTCTCCAACTGACTCGGGTGACCGTTCGAAACTCAAACTCCTCATTGCAAAAAAGACTGGTGATAAGCAGTTCGCGGCGTAGAGCAAAACCAAAAGCAAAAAAGAAAAAGCGAAGGGTCCCCATTTGCAATGGAAGTGATGTTAATGAAAGGTCTAGCAGGTACCATGAGGCACATCTCCTAGGTTCCATAGTTATAGAGCAAACATACTTAGTGTAGTTTCTAAACATAAAGTTGGCTTTTTGAAACACTATACAAGATATAATACAAATTTCTCCTCTTGATTATTTTAAAAAATACTATTTCAGATTTTTGCACATTTTCTTGCAATGTGAGGAAACAGCTGTATATTTTGCAAAACATAGTTTACAAAGTCAGGTAGGTCTTGCCTGATTCATGAGTTTTTCTGCACGGTGAGTAACTCTTCAGGGACTCACAGGCAGAGTCATCGCAGGAAAAGGACAAATTTCTTGGTGAGGCTTGCGATTTCTTAATGAAATGTGCCTGATTTTTATGTTTTTTTCATTTTGTCTCCGGTGATTAGGATCTCAATGGCATGAACAGATTGTCAATTGATTGAAAGGATTGATCAACAGTTTGATAAAAGCATTAAAATTATGAAAAATGGCATGTGCTATGAAGGTTCTTGTGGCCTCCAAGGCCTTAATTTGGGCCTGGTAGCAGGGGATCTATCCCTCTACCTCGCTGGAGGCTGCTGCCCCCAACCCCTGCTCTGGTTTTGAAAAGTTAAGCCAAAAAATTGTTTTCAGCTGTGCTAGATGGAAAATTAGTGTTTTCTCTTTATTTGGCTTGAAATAACAAAAACAACATTCCCCCTATTTTATGACTTTTTCAGCTGTTTTTAGTCTCCTAAATAAATCTTGTGTAATTGAATTCCAATTATACTTTTGGTTTGCTGAGCCAATCATGATTTCGAGTAATGCTACTCTGTTCAAAATAGACATGCGTGTTCTCTAAATAAATTCTTAGTGCATCTCATACATTATTTAAGTTTATTTTGTGTATTAGTGTAATTATTTTATATGTCGAGTTTTGAGTCTGTCAAAATTGTGGACTGCTGAGTTTTTCACCAAGTCCGAGTATTTTTACAATGTTGTAAAATACAAAGAATGTAGTGGATAGAGTGGAATCACAACTCTCTAAAATGGATCAAAATTATCTGGACCCATACCAAGATCTTAAGGGAAATCAGCACATCATGAGTGCTCACAACAAAAAGGAGGCTCGCTTGGCATTGCACAAGAGTGGAAAGAATTAAGTGAAGCAATAAATTATCATTCCTTGAAATCAAGGAAAAAAGGAAAGAAATTCCATGCATTTCTTGGTTTCCCTGTTTTTCTTCAAGGCATTTGTGGTAGTGGACCGGTTATCTATGCCAATGTTTATTTCAACTTACAGAGATGTCTGTTGTAGTTCTTCTGATTTATCTTGGAATGTTTACACAAACTTTAATTTTGTTCGGATTCTTTGGCTGAATGAATTTGTGAATGTGAGGTTTCACTTTTGCATGATTATGTGCTGATTTGTGGTAGTGGACTGGTTATCTATGCCAATGTTTATTTCAACTTACAAAGATGTCTGTTGTAGTTCTTCTGATTTATCTTGGAATGTTTTATACCAACTTTATTTTTGTTCGGATTTTGAGCTGAATGAATTTGTGAATGTGATGAGGTTTCACTTTTGCATGATTATGTGCTGATTTCTTGGTTGTAAGAAAAACTTCATTTCACCTTTAAGCACGTGTATATATTAAAAGTATATCAAAATCTATTTACACTCTATGGTGCAAAAGATAAAACATGAAAGCTTTAAAATAAAGAGGAAATTAAGAGAAACCCATAATAACACCCAGAAAATTTAATTCCATCTCAACTATTAAACATAGAAAATATATCACTTATCTAACAACATTTAATAGGTTGACATTGGGATTGCAATAATCTAAATAAATGAAATTTAATTATTCAAGATTTATTAGAAAATTAAAGTTAAAATTTTTATAAAGTAATGAAAAATAAATATACTCCTTTCAATATAATCGAAAACATCTTTCTTTTTTAAATTAAAAGAAAGTTGAGATGATGACGCAGGTAAGGTCAAATGACAATACTCTACATAGAGTCCTTCACTTCACATACCATTTTTATAATTATACCAAAGAAATTCCCTCTACGACAAGGGTAACCCGACTTCTCAAATCAATGACTCAAACTTCATGGGAACAATGCAAGACAATTGAATGGGTGTGTGGGTATTTGAGTTCCTTTAGCTGTTTCCTTTATTTGCTTGCGCTACACAGGTACTAAGAGGCATCAGATGTGGCCAGTCATGTAGCGGATGGTGACAGATTGTGAAGAAAATGGTGCTGACAAAGTTGTGCTGATACCGCCGAAATAGTGCGTAAGGCAGATTCTTGATGAGGTGGAACGATTTGTACTACTCGCAGCCTGTGATTGGAGGCGGCGGGTAAATGGGCCTACATCCCTATGCTCGCCCGAGAGTCTTTGAATATAGGCTGGTAGTTCAGATTGGCACCCACCACCCAAAGATGGGTGGTAGCTCTTAGGGGAGAGGACCTAGTAGTTGAGCATGTTTCAATAGTTGTGATAGTAGTTGTTTATATAATGCCCAATAGTTATGATCATAGTTTGCAAACTTGGACTCGCCATGGACTCGACAACCCAAAAATATGACTCAGACTCGGAACTCGGCATAGACTCGGGAAAAAAGAAAAACCGTTGTTTTACAAAAAAATAAGAACAAATTAATGCATTTAGAGAACATAAGAGCCTAATTTGATTATCAACACTCATAATTCAAAGATTACACATGTCATATGATCATCAAACACTCAATAATTGAAATTTCATCATTCATAGTCATCAAATACTCAGTTTCAATGTATAACATCATCATAAGTTTATAAATGTTTACATATAATCATGTCAAAAAGAGGAAAACATTAACAACCACATGTAATCTACATCTTCCTTTTTCCCCTCCCAATGGTACTCAATTTTGGAGGCCTAGAACTAGAAGGTGCCCGTGCTATAATATCCAAACGAGGACTAGGAGATCGAGCAGGGGAAACATGATATTCAAATGTGTCTTCATCGTCCTCCATGGCATCCAATCTTGTTGCTTCTTCTTCTGCTGCTGCTCTCTCTAATTCAGCAAGATCCTCATCAGTAAGGAAGACATCAGCCTCATCATTTTGTTCATCAATAGTCCATTCACCATATGGATCAATGTCATCCAAGTCGATGGACTCGTGTGAAACACCCTCCACCTTTCTAGTTCGAAGGCGAAGGTTGTACCGAACAAAAACTAAATCATTTAGGCGCTGCTGAGTCAACCTATTCCTCTTCTTTGTGTGAATGTTCTCAAATAAACTCTAGTTCCGTTCACACCCAGAAGCACTGCATGGCTGTGACAAGACACGTATGGCTAGCTTTTGAAGATTTGGTGTGCTAGCACCATAGTTCTCCCACCATAGATCTACAAAAACATGTTTAAAAAATATAAGTATTAAGAAATAAGAATAAAGTAAAGTTTAAAACTTTGAACAATCTATATGTAAGAATCAAGTTTCTAATTTCATTTTTTACCTGGTTGTTGTTTTCCTCTCCTTTCAATTGCTTGTTGGGAGGAAAAGAGTCTCCCCTTTGCACCCTTGTAGACCTTGAATAGATAAAAGAAAAAGTAAATCAAATATAGAAAATTCATAGATAGTCAAGGCTCAACATTGCAAATTCATAAATAAGATGTAACAAATCTCACCTCCAACTCATCATGCACTTTATCTCTTAGCTCACGATCAGGCACCATCCTATCAATGCATATGACAAGACCTTCCATAACCTCCTCATCCACCTTAAATGTGTCCGAGAAGTAGAACTTCAGATTCAAGAAGTAGGCAAAGGCATGAATCGGCTGGTGGAGTTGGTGTGTCCATCTCCGATCAATGATGCGCCATATGATTTCATATTTCCTTTTGTTGCCGCCATAGTAACGTGATATGGCCTCTTTGGCCCTATCCATGGCCTCATAGATGAAACCCATTGGCATGCCATCTCCATCCACCATACAAAGAACCCTCACCAAAGGTTCTGTCACCTAAAAAAATGAAAACAAATGTTAAATTATAACAAAATTAACCCCTCAAAAAATAAAAACAGCAAATAGATTATCATGTATAATTTTTTTTTGTGTGATTGCTACTTACCCCCATCAACTCCTCTCCATTTTTGATGAATGTCTCATCAAAAACTATGGCAAGAATCCTCTCCCCTTCAGGTCTATTGGAAAATGAGGACTCCTTTCGAACATCGGACACAAACATTTGCTTGAGCTGACCAATGGCACCAAGAATGCTTTGCAATGTGAGGAAGTGGCTAGCAAATCATGTCACTCCAGGTCGCACAAGGTCCTTGCCATTTGTGAATTTCCTCATCAAAGAAAGCACCCAAGTATGGTTGTAGATAAATTTTGTAACACTTTTTGCATCTTCAACCACTCTTTTGACCCATGAAATCTTCCCAATGTCCTCTAGCAACAAGTCCAAGCAATGTGCTATTAGTTTCTTATGATTAGATGTAAACTCAAAATTAATTCAAAATCGCATTAATAAAGACACAACAAGTATACCTTTGGAAACACCTCTTGGAGGGAGAAAAACCCAACAACAATATATCACTTATATATTGAATTATCAATGAATTTCTCCTTTACAAAGAGGCCTATATTAAGGCCAAGAATGAGCACCACAATCTGATGCTAACACAGCAATGAAGAACTTCGCCTTCTACAATAATACAGATCTGCTCTATTATGTATTTCTTCTTTTCTCTTGCTCGCACTTGAGAGTATGTAACTATATGAACAAAAATGAATCTGAATGAATGATAACAAAGAAGTGAAACATCAAATATATATACAACATTTGAGAGAGGACGTGCCTCTTCAAATGTTCTCTAGTTGGCCTTCACCAAGAGTCGGCCACCAATAATAAATGACGCCTTTGTATGGAAGATCGTGCCTAGTAAAATCGCGTCTCATGGAGTATGATGTCGGCCTCTTTCAAGATGCAACTCTTCATTAACTAACACATATAAAATCGTGCCTCTTGATGCTTATAAATTAAATAGCCCCTCTTGGCTATAATTTAATTTATCAATTGAAGTAAAGGAGATGGCTAGAAGAATGCGATTGAAGCTGCTATAAACATCAACACTCCCTCTCAGCTAGGGAGGATACTTCCAGCTGCACAAGTCAGATCACCTCATCGTGATATCAGATATCACCTCAACATGATATCAACCATAATGGCTACAACCATGTATGGCATGTACAAGTGTTCATCACTTGCGTGATGTTGTCACCTCAACATGACTTTCACCATGGGTCTCCCAGAGGGTGAAACACAAGTACAAAAATCATCACGGATTCTCTCACGTGATGCTCTCATGGAGTCACACACATGACATCCACCATGACTCTTCTCAGAGGGTGGAAACAAGGGATTTCACCTCAAATCTCAAAGAGAAATGCATTAACAAGGGATTTCACCTCAAACTTCTCTCATAGAGAAGAAATCATTAAACAAGGGATTTCACCTCGAACTTCTCCCATAGAGAAGAACTCATTAACCAAGGCTCACTGATGCTGAGACTCTTTCTCAGTTAAGGCTGGATTCTCCACCATACCAAGCTTATCTTGAAAGTACACAAACTTGATTCTGGAGAGAGGCTTGCGGAGAATGTTCCGCTCGCCCGCTTCATCGCTAATATACTTCAACTCAGATAGCCTCCTCAATACCTCATATCTCTAATATAGTGGTGGTATTTGATCTCAACATGCTTGGTTCTCACATGTTCATGATTGACAGTAAAAGCCTTCATTAAACTTTGGTTATCACAATGAATGATAGTAGGCTCCTACTAGATTGTCCAAACAATCCTCAAGAAGGAGCTTACTAAGCCATACCGGCTTCCTAGCCGCCATACAAGCCGCAATACTCGGCCTATTGTACTCACGCCATAGATGATCGCTTCTCACAAGACCAGGATATCATAGCAGAACCCAAACTGAAGCAACAACCAGAGGTACTCTTCCGATCTGTGACACATCTTGCCCAATCAAAATCAATATAACCATGCAACTCCAAGTCAGCATCTGAAGAATATCTCAACCCATATCCAATTATGCCACACAAGTATCTCAGGATATGTTTAGCTGCAACAAGATGTATCTGTCTCGGTTCACACATGAACTGACTAAGTGCACTCACAACATAACAAATATTTGGTCTAGTGTTAACTAGATACATCAAAGACCCAATCAGCTGTCTGTACAATGTAGGATCCACCAAGTCTGAACTAGCTGTAGCCTCCTTCAGTTTATGTAGGTTGGTCTCCATAGGTGTAGACATGCATTTGCAATCCATCATACCAAACCTCTTAAGTACATCGATGGTGTACTTCCCTTGACTAAGAATCATCTCATCTGGTTTCTGCCAGACTTCTAAGCCAAGGAAGTAGTGCATAAGTCCAAGATCTTTCATCTCAAACTCAGAGGCCAACTCTTTCTTACATTTGATGATCAAGTGCTCTTCTCCAGTAAGTATCAAATCATCAACATATAAACCAAAATCAATGCTTCACCATTAATTACCTTAAAGTATAGATTAGAGTCAGCATCATTCTTCAAGAAGCCCAAGCTGACAGGTAACGATCAATTCTTTAGTACCATGCACGAGGAGCCTGTTTAAGACCATACAAGGCCTTCTTCAGCTTGCAAACATGAGACCTTCCATGTAACCTTTTGAACCCATCAAAGCGCCTCGACAAACTTCTTCCTCGACACACCATTTAGAAAAGTTGTCTTCACATCCATTTCCATGAATCTTCCATCCTCTTAGATGTAGCAATGGTACGATGGTCTTGGACAGAAGTGTAGCGAAAGCAACATGAACAAATGTTTCTTCATAATCAACTCCCTTTTCATGGAAAACCCACGAGCCATGAATCTTGCCTTGTACTTGTCTATGCTCCCATCAGCTGCATGCTTAATCTTGAAGAACCATTTCGAAGATACCACAGATTTGCCTTCAGGTCTAGGAACAATGTCCCAAACATCATTCTTGAGAATTGATTAGTACTCCTCTGTCATAGCATCTTTCCAAACTCTATTGACTGAAAGCTTCTCCCACACTAGAAGGCTCTCGGGATTCAATAATTTGACTTCCATCAAGGCTACATAATCGAGAACTTATGGCCTTTACTCAATGTACCTCTAGGAGCTGTAAATCTCTTTCAGCATCTTGCATAGTTTGCCTAGCCCAAAGAGGTCTCTTCCTTCTAATCACAATATCGGTAGGCCCATCAGTAGGTTCCAAGGGTTCAACTAGATCAACATCTTCCTTTGGTTCGGAAATCTCCCTCTGAATCTCAGGAGTATGGTCAACTTCCATATCCTGAGGAGGCTCATCATAGTCAATTTCCACATGAGTTCCCTTGGATCTTCTAAATGCAACATTTTCCTCGAATGTGACATCTCTACTGATTTCAATCAACTTTTGACCTAGAACATATATCCTGTAGGCTTTTGATGTCTCAATCAGAGTTCACAAATATCTCCCTTTCTTGCCAAGGCTCCAACTTAGTTCTCCTTTCTTTGGAACATGAACATAGACATGACATCCAAAGATCCTCAAATGACAACCCGCTTTTCCCCAGAAGGCTTCTTCCGAGTCATTTTCCAAGATCTTGTGAGGACTTCTATTCAACATATACCGCAACTCGAAGCTTCTTCATAAGAAGGTTTCCAGATCTTGATCATGAATCATGGCTTTGCTACTCCATGATTGTCCTGTTTTTCTCTCTCGCGAACACCATTCTCATGGAGGGGATTATAGGGAACACAAACTCCTCTTAATCCCAGCATCAACACAAAAATTTCGAAAGCTACCAGAGGTGTATTCTCCTCCATTATTAGATCTGAGGATCTTGATTCTTTTACCGGAAAGATTCTCTACAAGAGCTTTGAACTCCTTGAACCTTTCTAACACTTCCTCAGACTCTTTAGTTTTCAAAAAATAAATCCAAGTCTTTCTAAAGTGATCATCAATAAAAATAACATAATACAAGAAACCACTCGAAGAAGGAACATACATAGGTTCACATAAATTAGAATGAATAAGGTCTAAAATACACTTAGATCTACTTTCTCTACTATGGAAAGGAGCTTTTGAATTCTTACCCATAGCACATCCTTTGCAAGTTCCTTCATGCTCATGATTGAACTTAGGAAGTCCCATGACCATCTTCTCCATGATAGGTAAGGCTTGGAAGTGGAGGTGAGCCAATCTTCGATGCCACATATCACATAGGCTTGAAGAATCATGAACTAATGCTTGTAGAGGATGCGTACATAGCCTATAGAGGATTTCATGTATAACACCAATTACTTGAGCATCCTTGAAACTTGAATTCTCCATCCACACAAGAACCTTTCCTTTGGAGAAGGCAACTTGATATCCTTTTTATCTTCTAGAGCTGAAATAGAAATAAGCGAGCTTTGATCAAACATACAAAACATCTCTCAACTGAAGTGTAATGCCAAAATCCAAATGAAGAGTAGAGGTCCCAATTCCTTTTACTGAATAGCCAGCATCATCTCCAATAATAACTTGTTTAGAAGAATCTTTCTCCACCAAACTTGATAAGTGCTCCTTAAATCCAATGATGTGTTGAGAAGCACCACTGTCGATCAACCAAGTGTTGGTATCTGTAGGTACATTGCTTGATAGTGCTGAATAGAACAAATATTCACATGAATCCTTCTACGGAGAGGCATCATCAACATCTGCAACGGTGGCTTGTTGCTTAGGTCTAGTTGGACAATGCTTAGCAAAGTGGCCAAACTTTTATCACACTCTAAAGTATTGAATCTTGGACATATCTCTTCTTCTTGGAGGTAGGTGCATCATCATTTCCCTTATCTTGATTCCTCTTGAAGAACCCTTTCCTTCCATCTTTTCCTTTCTTCTTCGAAGCATGGGAGGCGAGAACATGAATATCTTCATTCTTTGAACTTTGACCAACGCCTCTAGCCACCAACCTTGATTCTTGTTGAATGCAGTCTTCCCTTAGACGATCGAACTTAGGCAATTTTGATCTTGCACTAATTCCCTGAATGTAGGATTCCCAAGACAAAGGAAGACCATTGAGGGCAAGCATAGTCAAGTCTTTGTCATCAACCATATGGCCAATTGTCGAGAGCTGATCTCTCAAATCTGAAATCCTCATGAAGTAAGCAATCACTGATTCTCCTTTCGCCATCTTCACATGGTGTAGTTGTTGCTTCAGTGCAAGTGCCCGGATGGTATTGTTGATTTTGTACATTTCTTCCAATGTTTTAAACATGTCTCTTGCTGTCTTCAACTTAGAGACAATAGGAACGATATGATCCTTAACGGAATCAACCAATATTTTCATTGCCTTGATATCTTTCTTCATCCACTGCAACTTCTCTTCTTCCTCCTCAGGTTCAGGAACACTGGACTCCACAAACTCACCCAAGTCAATTTCACACAAGGTAAGCATGATCC
>VDFB02002848.1:142370-164424 GCA_007258455.2 Sequoia sempervirens | reverse complement strand
CCCCACTAAGAGATACACCATACAGCAGTGTCGAATAGTCTGTACAGCCTAATACTGGCTGACCCTTCCTCTCAAACCCTTTGCCTTACAAAATATAAAATAAAATATATATATATATATCATATGTGAGCCAACTTTAGGTTTGAAAAGGGAAGAAATGTATATGTATAAGATCGCCACAGATGGGAATGGGAGGATTATTAATTAGTAAGGGAATATAGTTAGAATAAAGGCAACGATAAAAACTAAGAGAAGGCAGCAAGCAGAAAGCAAATATAAACAACAGGAGTTATACAGTGATCATAACCAATAATAAGCAGCGATTAGCAAGGGATAATATTAATGGAATTAATTATCCCTAAAGCAATTAATCAAGACAAGATTAGTTAAGCAATTAACCAAGGAACATGTCTTTTGGTGAAAGCATGACAATGAAAAGGTGTGACCTTCAGCCCCATCATGGGTACAAAATGAAAGACATCTCAAAGACAAAGGGCATCGATCAGATCAGAAGACATATCTGCAGGCTGATATCTACAGCAGAGTACCTAGAATAATTATTTGCATTAATAGTTATCTGCATTCTGTGACTATAACAGCAGCATAGTTCATAGATATTGGTATGCTGTTTAATGTATATGTTTGTGTATATATTGATTCCATGTATTGCATATAATAGGAGTTGTAATTCATACTGCGTTATCAATCTGATCATAAATTATTAAGGCCTCTATAACCGTTCATGGGAAGAGGAGACTGAAGTACATGAAGGGGGGAGAGATTCCTTGCGAAGTAGACAAGGGGGTTGACTATCCACCCTTGGGCTTAGAAGTAGGAAAGACTCCTAGCACCTGATTGAGATTCCTTCTCTAATCTTCCCAAATGATTGATTATTGAGGGGATAATAATTTAGAATCAGCATTGTGAATTACTCATCTAGATCAGTACATATATATGTCAAATAATGTAGTGGATGTAACAATACTAATAATCAATTAATTATATTATATTACGAATCATGGGCTAGCATTACTGCAGGGTTAAACTAGAGTCTACCAGAAGTAGTAATTTAATAAAATATGTCTCTTACTTGGAAATTGTGATTTTAGGGCAGAATTCTAGGTATACCAAATGGGGAACATTACATACCAACCCATTTATAGGCCTAATACATGCTCCAGCCCACCAATAATACATATGCCAGCTACTTTTCTCTTATTCAAGAGGACGTGTGAGGCTTGACAACCTTTGCAAGGTATGGTTGTCAGAAGTAGCTAATCTGCGTGAGAAGAGTCCAGGGGCAAGGTGAAGGATCAGTTGTTGAATCGTGATTGGTGAACAGATACAACATAAGTCATTTATGACCCCCATAGCCCTGGTAGCCTAAGATTCTTGAGACAGATCTCACAATACAGTTTTGCAATGAGAGAATTAGAACCATCACTCAATGTAAGAGACACCATATAAATACAACCTTACACAGGGTATCCTATACATGTAATCTAATATGGAATATGGATAGCCATTGACATGGAAGAGTGAGTCCTAATGATGGCAAGGAAGCAAACCAAGCTTTTCTATGATTGTATTTAGAATACATGTACAAAGGAGGAGACCACAAAGTGTAGGGTGTGGTTTCTTAAACTCATTTGCTCTTAAAACAAACCCAACACAGCAAGAGACAGAGCATGTTCAGAATAAAGAAACACAAGAGGGTGGTGGAGGATGTATGGGATCAGGAACCCAAACTTGCCGATAGGTTGCTCTCTCAAACAACTAGTTCTTTTGTGGCTTAAAGAAACTGATCCAGTTAAAGTTTTAGTCACCACAGAAAGAGGTTCATTGTGTTTTAAGCACAAGAAGACTACAGAATATTAGCAGACTCCAGCCACACATTGGAATGTTGATCCAAAGGGTGCAATACAGATTGATGAGCAAAAGGATATAGATATTGAGCAAGAACAATCAATGTTCCCCTGAACATCTTCTATCAGCTAGAGGACCCCATGAGTAGAGGTGGCATCTGTCAAATTTCGCATGTGATATAATGAATCATTGTATTTTGATTTTTGCTCCTTTTTGAATTATCAACTATGTTATCGGGTTTGCCCCTGCTAGGCACCGGATCCGGGTGCGATTCATTGCAGGTTCGGGTCCTAGGCCAGTCCCTCTGTGGGTATCGGCAGGGTTCCCTTTTTGGGGGGCCAATTCCTCTGGGTCAAACCCGAGCAAACCCAAGTCAGACCCAACAGAACCCGAGAGGACCCAGGGAGAACCCGTGGCCCAAGCAGCGTCAATTCAACTTATTTTTGCATTTTTTTAATTGCTTTTCCCCTTTGACTTTGACCAATGCCCAATGGAACCCAAAAAGTAACTTCTAAATCACATTAAACACCAAAACTACTTCATTTTTATTCATTTGTTTTGCAAACAACCACTTTCATTCCAAGAGGCTAAGCATTCATTTTTGCTTGTTGGATCTACAAAGGGAGTTAAATATTGACCACTGAAGCTTCTACAAATGATTGCATTGTCATTCCTACACATTTGCAAGTGTTCATTGGCTGCTAAGATTGTAGAAGGATATTTTTGCAAAGAGGTAAGTTTTTTTCAATTTTTTTCCTCCATTTTTTGTTTTACAAACATGAAACAAATTATTTTCTTTGTTTATCCATGTTTCTTCCATTTTTCTATGAATGTACGAAAGATTCAAAAGAGTTAGGTTTTATAAATCAATTTTTTGTATTCAATTTTTTTATTTTTGTTTTGAATGTGTTGTTTACAAAAAAAATTTCCATAGGAATCACAATTTCAACTAGTTCTACCTCCGCAACTCAACCTAAATTCAAAATAAATCCGAATTCTCCTCTTTCGAAATATGTTCAAATCATACAACAAGTTCTAGGTGGTGGTGGTTACATTTGGAAATGCAATGGATGTGATGTTCAATATTCTAGTTCATATTTTCAGGAGAAAGCACATTTGTGTGGAATACCTAGAAAAGGCATCAAAGCTTGCCCTAGAAAGAATGGTGTAGCTATTCCATCAAAGACAATCAAAGGATATATTATGGAGAAAGAACAAGCAAATGAACAGGAAGCCTATAGATCAAATCACCCCTTATTAAAAAAAAAAATCAAAGGGAATGCTTCCCTCATCTAATTCCAATATCATGGTAAAAAAACCACCCATTTTTGGCCACTCCTCATCCTCAAAATCAAAGAGTACAACCCAATATAAACAAAAGATCAAAGGGGCCTTTGGAACTTGCATTTCAAAATGAGAGTTGAGACATTGCCGACCAAAATGTAGCAAGATGCATTTATGCAAATGGATGTTGAAAACAGTTAATGAAGCTCCAAAAGGGTACAAGGGCCCGGGTTATGAGAAGGTGTGTGGCACCTTATTGGAAAAAGAGGTCAAGATGGTTGAAGATCCATTGAAACCCATCAAGGATTCATGGATTGAGATAGGTGTGTCCATTGTTTCAAATGGTTGGAAAGATTCAAAAAATTGGCCCTTGATCAATGTCATAGCGGTCTCCCCTAAAGGGGCAATGTTTTTGAAAGCCGTGGATTGTGAGGGGCAAATAAAAGATGGACAATTTATTGCTACTATTTTCATTGCAGCCAATGAGGAAGTGGGACCCCGCAGCGTTGTTCAAGTTGTAACAAACAACGCCAAGAATTGTAGAGTTGTTGGGTTGCTGGTTGAGGAAAGATATTCACATATCTTTTGGACACCTTGTGCAGTCCACTCACTCAATCTTATGCTACAAAAGATTGGGAATAAAATTGATTGGATCAAAGAATTGTATGCAGAGTTTGAGGACATCCAAATGTTCATCACCAATCACCACATGTCTCAAGGAATTTTTAGATCATTTTCAAAATTGGAGCTATTGAAGGTAAGTGAAGTAGTATTTATATTTTCATAATTTGATTGTGTATTCTAATTCTTCTTTAAAGTTTGTTTTTAAATTTTAATTATTTTTTTAATTTGTAATAGGTTGCAAAGACCCATTTTGCCTCTAACACAATCATCTTGAGATGACTTGTGAAAGTTAGAGAGGCACTTTCTAGCATGGTGATTAGCCAAAATTGGTCTATATGGAGGCAAAGTAGCACTAAAAGGGCAACAAAAATTAAGCGGATGAGATTAGATGACTCTTGGTGGGATCATGTGGAGTATCTCCTTAGTTTCACCAAGCCCATTTCGAGTATGATTTGCTATACTGACATGGACAAGCCATGCATTGGAGAGATATATGATGGCGTCAACTCAATGATTGAGAAGATGAAGTGCACCATAAATGCAAAAGAGCAAGACCCTAAAGAGAGTTTCTTCAAACAAGTGCATGTAATTGTTGAAGAAAGATGGAACAAAATGGCCACTCCATTACATCTTCTTGCCTTTGCATTGTCTACAAAATACTACAGTAGTTAGATTCTTTCTATGCCAAGAAGGCTTCCCCCATATAGAGATTTTGAAGTGGCTGAAGGGTACAAGGCAGCATTCATGAGACTCTTCCCTGATCCTGAATTGCAAGATATAGTTACGAGTGAGTTCATTGATTTTGTGCACTCAAATGGTCAAGGAATTGAGGCTCTTCATGATAGGTTCTTAAAGGATGCTTATAGTTGGTGGTACTTCCATGGCCAATACTTCCAACATCTGCAACCCCTCGCAATCAAAATTTTATCACAAGTTTAATAAGTTTTCATATTTTAGTTTTTGAAGTTTCATTTATAATTTTTTTATTTTTATTTTTTTTATAATGTATAACTTTAATTGTTTACTTTGTCTTCATAGGTTCCTAGTTCATCTGCATCTGAGAGGAATTGGACACATATTCTTTCATCCACTCTATAAAGTGCAATAAATTGCTCTCAAAAAGAGCGAAGAACTTAGTATATGTGCATTCCAACTTGCATCTCCTTTCACACAAACAACATGACTACAAGGAAGGGGAGACGAAGTTGTGGGATACAGAGCTAGAGCATACTGACTTGGATGCTTCCATTTCCCACTATTTTGCATATGAGGAGTCCGATAGCCAGCATGAGCACAATATTAGTGCTAATGACAGTGCCATTGGCACTACTTGTGATTCATCTAGTCTTCCTACATCATCTAATGTCAATGTTGACAATGATATTGATGATTTAGATAATCCATTTGATGATTAAAAGTGTTGGACTTGATATTATTGTTTTAATATTGAACTTGAAGTTTGAACGATGAATATTTATCATGCATTTTTTAAATGACATTCAAGTTTATGGTGGTTTTGTTGTATAAAACTATCTTCTACCTTGTATGTAATACCCCAAATCGGGATATCTTCAAATCTGACCACAATGTTAGCCTCGAACCCAAATTCTGATATTCCAATGCAAAATCTGAATATGTAGATGAGAACAAACAGCAGATATATACACACTCACCATTCACAATAACATCTTCATTCATGGATCAAAATGGAAACAATCATAGATGGAAGACTCGCCAAAACTTCACTGAAGTTTTGGTGCAAAATTCCTTACAGGAAAAACTTCGCCAGTTTTTTGAAGAAAAATTCATAGAGTTTTGGCGAGTTTTTCAAAAAAACACAGAGAGTTTTTAAAAAATACTTGGCCTCTTAGCAAAAAGAAACCCACAGGCAGAATAAAGGCAATTTCGAATCATTTTTTGCAGTTTGTGTGGTTTTCAAGGTCTTAATTTGGGCTTTTTCAACATTATTTTTTGCCACTCAAAAATCATGAAAATGAGGTGCGCCATGGAGTTTTGTATGGTTTTGGAAGCCTTAAATTGGTGCTGGCGGCGGGGGTGCTGCCCCTCAACCCCGCCCTGTTGAGGTGCGCCATAGAGTTTTGTATGGTTTTGGAAGCCTTAAATTGGTTTTGGCGGCGGGGGCGCTGCCCCTCAACCCCACCCTGTACCACGACAAGGAGCATGCCAGGGGCACTACCCCCGAACCCCACAAGGGGCGCTGCCCCTAGACCCCGCTAGGGGCGCTGCCTGACTTCCGTGGGGCGTTGCCCCAGACCCACCGAGGGGCAGCGCTGGGGCCCCTCAGGGCGGCGCGGAGACCCCCTGAGGGGCACTACCCCTCGTCCCCATTGGGGGCATTGCCCTCAAACTCCCATTGAATTCATTTGATTTTCTAGGTACTCTCCAAGTCCAAGTTTCCAAGTTTGCCTACAAGTCTTCATCTATAATATCATCTAGTTCTACCTCTCCCCTAGTTTTCACTAGACATGGGAAAGAGGAAGATGTAAATTTGTAAAATATATTAATGTAGTATTTACTTTCATTTTTACAAAAACAATTTGCTATTTTCATTTTGTTTCAGAATATCAACATTAGCGCATTCCACATGAGGATGCCATTTTGTACCCAATTTGCTTTCAAATCAATCAAATACAACTAGACTCAACTTGTTTCTTTTATGTACTCATTTATTGACTCATTGGATGCATCTTATCTTTGTTTTTACAAAAAAAAAAATGTGTTTTTAGTAAAGTTTAAGCTTAATTTTTAAGTCCCAAGTTTTTGCGAGTTTTCGAGCCGGAGTTTTTGGGCTTCTTAGAGTACTTATGACATGAGAGTATTCAACTTATGGGAAACAACAATAACAATATCAATACTGCCAAGCCTCCTATGCCACATATGCATTCACAACATGAGTTGCTGTCTCACAATGATTGCTGTTAAGTTACCGGTAAGCCCTAGTTTCTGAACTTCTGGAGACTGATGTAAAGCAGAAGATAAGTATACTTTTCCCAAAGAAAATGTGCCAGCAAGACCTCAATTCGCCTAGGAGATTCAGCAATGAATTCGACCAATAGAACTGAATATGATTCTGCCCTAAATCTGAATGTAACAAACTGTAACAACTCTGCCCTAGATCTGAAGATGACAAATTCACCCAGCAGATGCAAAATATGAACATTACCAAACAGTAGCAATATGGAATGTGATCACAACATGTCTAAATGGGTGTGAAAACCCACACAAACCAGATTTCACAGTATAGATAAGTCTGAAGTACTTGCAACGTGAACAATGAATGAAATATCAAACACTAAGAGCTGCACCTAAACTTATCTCAGATCTGCATATACAATCTGCTCCTAAATCGCCATTGAAGTCCAATTAGGCCTCCGTGATGAAGCCTTCCCATCAATGAATTGGGTTTCCGTCCAATTCACCTTCCTAGCATAAGGGTTTTTGTTCTTCTGCTGGTCTGCCATGCTTGTTCCAAATCTCCGATGGTGAAAACAAACCAACTGACCTTGCATAAATACATTGCCAACCAGGGGTCGGCCTCACAAGGAAAATTCAAATATTAAATTATTGCGCCAACAACAAAAGGGTCGGCCAGAATATAAATTAATAAATGTTATTTATTAATAATTAAAATTTATTTTAATATTAGTTACTTATTATTATAATATTATTTTATTATTTATTTATTTATTTAAAATATCAAGGTGGCCGACCCAGCCCTGAATCGGGGACATTACATTGTACAGAAAGTCATTGCAAAGGAACCTGCCACGTTACCTTTTCACACATCGCCCCATTGCAAATGGGGACCCTTCGTTTTTTTTTGCTTTTTGGTTTTGCCTTGGCGTGCTTGCTTATCACCAGTCTTTTTACAATGAGAGTTAAAGTTTTCAAGGTCATCCGAGCCAAGCAAAGAATTTGAGCCTGGATCATCATGCAAGCTGTCATCATTGTGCTTACGAGGCCTAGGAGATGAAGATCAACTGTCGTTTCAGTCAATTCTGACACCTACTTTTTAGGGTTTTCACTTTGGCCCCCTATTTTTTAGGACCTACTTTTTTGGCACTTTTGAGCAATTCTGAGATCCCTATTTTTTAGGGGCTATTTTTAGAAAGTTGCTATTTTGGGAAAATTTTCTATTTTTAGAAAGTTTCTATATTGGGAAGGGGTCCAGATTTCGAAAATCCACTCAGAAGTTCGAAAAACTCAAAGCAACTCTCAGAAAATCGATTTGAAAATATTTTGAATTCATGGTGAAATTCTGGAAAAAGTTAAAAATCTGGAAAAAATCATTTGAAAATCACAGAAAAATGAAAAAATCAGTCAACAAATCTGAAGAATTCATGGAGGAGACTAAAAAAATCTGGAACAACCATGGAGAAATCTGAGAAATTCATGAAGAAATCTGAAAGAATCATGGATAAATCATGGCAAAATGGCCCAGGTATGACTGAAAATCATGGTGAAGGCATGAAAGAAGACTGAAGTCTTAACCAGCAAGCTGAAAGAAGGGCAAAGACAAATGGCTGAAGATGAAGTTCGACCTGCACTAATGGCAAAAGCTTTGGCAAACTCCGCCCAGCCACTTAGAAGGTAATGGCAAGAAGGTAAGCCAAGTCCGCCTTGGAATGGCAAGCCATGGGGTGAAGTCCGCCCAGCCTTGAACAAATGGAATGGCCTAAAGTCATGGCAAGTCCGCCCTCCAATGGCAGGGAATGGAAGGAAGTCCGCTTTGGCCAAGCAATGAAAGTGGCAAGGAAATGGGTGAAGTCCGCCCAGCCACATGGAAGAATGGTTCAACACTTGATGAAGTCCGCCTTGGACAAAAGATGAAATGGCAAGGGAAGGTACCAAGTCCGCCCATAAGTGGCAGGAAAGATGGTGAAGTCCGGGCCATAAGCAAAAGAAGATGTGGCAAGGATATTAGTCAAGTCCACCCTTTAGCCAAAGTATGAAATGGCATGGATGCAAGCAAAGTCCGCCTAAGATGGCTTGGAAATGAGTGAAGTCCTACTTCAGCCTTTGACAAGCATGGCATAAACTTTAGCCAAGTCCGCCTCTTTAGCCAAAGTATGAAATGGCATGGATGGGGCAAAGTCCTCTAAGATGGCTTGAAATGAGGAAGTTCACTCCAGCCTTTGACAAGTGAAGATGGCATAACTTCGCAAGTCCGCCCTTGGCAAGAACATGAAGCAAGTCCGCCCTTGGACATAATGAAAGTGGCTTGAGAAGAAGTGAAGTCCGCCCTTGGGAAAAGATTGAAGTGGCTAAGAAATTGATGAAGTCCGCTCCAAAGAAAGTGGAAAAGAATCAAGCCAAGTCCTTAGATTAAGATTTGATGGCATGAACACAAGCAAAGTCCGCCATAAGAAAAGATTGAGTGGCTAAGGCATAGCCAAGAAAAAATCGAATGGCTTAAGACAAATAAAAATTCGCCTTGAAAGAAAAGAATGGCTTGAAGGTAGATGAAGTCCACCATGCCAAGAAGTAAGGAAAATCAAAATTTTGCCTAAGTATGGACGTTGCAAAATATTTAAAATATGCTTGGACTAAAGAAAATTCGCTATACTTGGAGAAATATTTTTCCTAGTCTAAAACATTTTGCCAAAAGAAAATTTTGCCAGAGGCTTAGGACGGAAAGAAAATTACGGCCAAATGAAATTGGACGGAAAGAAAATTAAAAGCTTGAAAATGAAATTTAAATCTTTCAAAGCTTATCTTGAAAAGTTATCTTTAGGAGAGAGAAAATCTAAAATAAATTTGTTTTATTTTGCTGCAGGTGGATGACTACACAAGGCGAATCTTCAAAGAGGAAAATGGCAAAGAAAGTGTAAAGTCCGACTTGAAGGGAGATGAAAGAAAACTTGGGGAGTCCACCCTTGCACATCGCAAGACCAACGGGAAGTCCGCCAAGAATTTGGCATCATGAAGACAACGGCAGGCACATCGTCAAGTACATCCAACTTATGCAAGCCAAATTCAAAATTGAAGACAAATCGACCGGCGAAGTTTATTTGAGCACAAAAATGGCCAAAATCTTGAAGGTATTACAAAGTAGCCAAAATTTGGTTAAGTATGGGAAATTCTCCACGGAGAAAGTTCCAATTTCCTCCATTGCGGCAAAAGCACAAAGGAGTCCCTTTCCAAATTCAAGGCACGTGAAGGAATTCCAAAGCAATCCGGGAAGAAAGACTTAATAACTTCAAGTCTAAACACTTGCTCCAAGGCGAGACTTCCAAGGTGAGGTGAGAAGAAGAAGCCAAAGTCATCCAAGATCAAAGCACAAAGGATAGAGTCATCGCAAGGAAAACATTCTAAGGAACAAGACCAGAGTGACCAAGGAAGACATCCAGCACGTTGAGGTGGCGCCTCGTCATCTTCCAACCAATCAAATTATTCCAAATCAACATGCAACAACTTTCTATTTTATTTGTTGGTTCATATTTAGTAAAAAGGACAAGTGTCCTTGAATGTAATTTTCTCATTGGTCGAGGGGTTAGCAACAAACCCTAATTAGGGTTTTATTTGTAATCTTGGCGTTGATCCTAAATCAATCTTGGCCATTGAATTGTAATTGGGGAGCCTATAAATTGAGCTCAACCCCCCATGTTAACATGATGAGATAAGTAATTGTTGTGTATGACGCCAAAGTAATAAGTAATGCATGCATTGTTTTGATGGTTATTGCTTCTCTTATTTTGGAGTTGGCATGGTTCTTATCCCTCATCATAGTTTAGATTTTATTTCATGTATGTTAGATGAATGCAAGATTTGATAAGTATTGATTTGTGGTGAAACTTTTGCTCATACTTTCTTTGAATGAATGATTTTCATTCAATGCGTAAAGTTAGCCTGAGCTTATTTTGTGGATGCTTAACTTCTGTCTGGATAAATATTGTTCGATTTGATGGTAGTTATTCATGACATGAAAATAATAAGCACATTCCCTTGAAGATTGCACCCCCTTTGTGTAGTTGTCGTTGAGCGTGGCGAAGCAAAGCGTGGTTATTCGTTTCACCAAGTCGATACCGTCTCTTGAATTCTTAGGAGTAGATTAGAACTTCTGAACCTTTATCTCCTTTTTTAGTTTGTTTGATCCATGACCCAAACAATAGAGCTTCATTGTCTAGACCTTCATTGTGAATTGAACAAGCCTAGCATAAGTCCCCTTGTCATAACCAGCAAATCACATCAAACCACAGAGCTCATCCACACCTAACTTAAACATTGGAATTACCGTATGATCTTTCTTGCAATCTTAGCATACGAGGTAGTTTTTCAAGAGGGAATGGAGCGTCTTTGACACTTTATTCTAGAATGTTTGTTGTGTCATAAAACACGCATCAACACCATCAATGCCTAAGTTGACATATGAATTCCCATGTGAATACATCTACAAAAAGCAATATAGTGAAACAAAGAATATATTTGTTGTGAAATCAATGCAATGGTTCAAGGCTCCCCAAATGATGTTAGTGTGATGAGGAGCAACTTTCAGCAGTTTTGGCCATTTTGGCAGCATTGGCAGTCAAAATAAGGAACAAAGGTGTATCTTCAGCAGGCGGAAGGTGAGGCAGATTTTCTTGCACCAAATAAAGAAAAAGCGACTTCTGGCGCTGACTTTATCCCCCTAGGTCTTCAAAAACTAAAAAGACACTATGTTTCACAATCCCCATAACCTGGTTCACTCAGACTTTGGCATTTTGAAGATACATTAGGGAAATTCTGTTTTTGGGACCAAATCCCAATTCTCATAGGATAGCATTGTTATCATAAAATTTGTGAATTATTGACCAGCAAAGCATAACATTCAGAAATGAATCAAAAATAGTTGGGGACCATACTTCCATTTTTTTATTACTAACAAACAGTTTCTTCATGGTCATTTGTCCAAATCAATCTGCTCAGAATAACATCTTACCTAGTGGTCCTTGGTTGATGGATGGGGTTGGTTTGTGTTTATAGGAACGGGTTTCAAATATTGATCTGACTTTGTTCAAACCTCTTTCACTCCTATGTGGTTGTGATTGTATAATCTTCCATCAGAATATTAGGATCCCTCAATTCTTTCCAAAATTGGCAACTCTCTAGGAACCTTTGTGAATGTTGATGAGAATGTGTTACAAGAGCATGATCCTAATATTCTTTCCAAAATTGGCAACTCTCTAGGAACCTTTGTGAATGTTGATGAGAATGTGTTACAAGAGCACACAGGAATTCATGCTCGCATATGTGTTAAATAGATATTTCTAAACCTTTCCCAAATTTTGGTATTCTCAATCTGAGGCTAGTTCTTAGAAACAAAGGATCGAAAGATTCGAAACTAAAGGTCCATAGCCTAGCTGTTCCATTGCTCTAAATAGGATAATCTCAAATCAACTTGTCCCTCAATCAAGAATCCATTCGTGTCTTCAAGAAAGAATGTTCTCAGGAAGGATTCCAATACCCTTCATTTAGAGTGGAAGCAGGATAATCACCATAAAATTCTCATCTCTCCTTTATCTTAGAGGACAATACTGCAGCAATCCCCTAGGAATCTAGAAATTAAATGTAATTCCTCAAAGGATCAAGGGTCACCAAAGGATGATAAATTGGTGGGGTTTACAAAAATATCTTTGGATCACTCTTCTTTGAATATTGAATTGTAAGATGCTGCTCCCCACTTCGAGGAGGCCAATGTTGATATCTCCAAAAATATGGGGTGTGAATCTCTAGCTATGGGAGAAGAAAATTCTGAGGAGACTTCTGAGAATGATGATGCCCTTATTTCCACTGAAATCTTATAAATTTATCAAACTGCTTTGCAAATATCCAAGGTTAATTGTGGAAGCAAAGGAAAAAATAGAAAACCAAAAAATTCCTTATGCAAGAGGAAGCTTTGTCCAACAAACAACCTGGAATCAAGACTTTATGCATTTGAGAGCTACGTGGGTTAAGTTCCCTCCTAGGGAGCCATGAGGATTCTTTCTTGGAATAAGTGACACTTAGTCAAGCACCATTTAGACCTTGTAAAGGCTGATGTGATTTTATTTCAAGTGTCCAAATTGAACAAAGTTGAAGCTTCTCTTCTATTGAAAAAATGGCAAAAGTGTGGCAGGGGGAGTTTGTTAAGGCTTGGGCATCCTTTGGTGCCCCCTTGCTGCCAAAGTGGAAATAGTAAGTGATGGACAAATTTGGCAATGCAAAATTCTATACCTTTCTTCCAGTCTTTCCTTTTTCTGTTTAATGTTTATTTTCAAGTGGGACATCTTTTGAAAAAAAAAGTTTGGGATAACATTGCATCTATTTTCCTATCTGTTTCTAGAAAATTGTTTATTTTGGGAGGAGATTTAATGCCATCCTTTCCTCCAATGAAAATAGAGTTGGCAAGGATCCCATGATCTCAAATAAATTTTTCCAACTTTGTTGCTCACTAGGGCCTCGTGGATGTGATTACCAAGAGCAGGACTTTCACTTGGACAAATAGAAGATTAGGGTTCAGCAATATGGTTGAAAGATTATCAAATTTTTGTTTTATCCAAATTGGTTAACCTTGGATAGAACCCTTGGAAGTCAAATTCTTTGTTTCCGGCTTGAACCGTTTCTCCATCCAACTATTAATCTTTGGTGATCATCCTCCTCTAAAGTGTTCGTTTAAATTTGAAAAATGTTGCTTAGGGATCCATGCTTTCATGTATTTGATTCAATCTTGGTGAAAGGATCCAACCTTTTCAAGAAACTTCCCCATCTAAAAGGATGTCTAAGACAATGAAATTTGACATCTTTCAAGAATATCTTCACAGAAAAGAGAAAATTGAGGCCAAATTATCAGATTTGAGTGTGTTGTACAAGCAGTGGGTATGGATCAAGATGCTTTTCTCAAGTAAAAAAATCTCCTACCTAAAATGGTGGAAATCCTTGCCAGGGCAGAAATCTTTTGAAAACAAAAATCAAGAGAAACTTGGCTCAAAGAAGGGGATAAATTTAACAAAAAACTCCTAATTCTGCAAAGACAAGAAGAAACATAAATCAGTTCCTCTCCATTTTTCCTTGGGGATGGCAGAGCTCTAGTTGATCCTCTCAAAATAAATAAGGAAGAAATGGGTTTATTTGAGAAGCCTTTGAGCAACAAGGGTGCCTCTAATCTGCATTTCTAGTCCCTCCTCCAGCAAAATATTCCTCATCTTGTTTTTTGGGGGGAAAATGAGGCTCTTATGGCCCTGTTCTCTGAAGAGGAGGTCAAACTGGTATTGCCTCAATTACAGCCTAACAAAGCCCTTACACCAAATATTTTTCCAATTGGATTCTTCTAGAAGTTTTGGTGGATAATTAGGAAGGATATGTGGATCATAGTTGAAGAATTGAGAAAATTAAGAAAAAATGTGAAGGATACTAATTCAACCTGTATTGCTCGCATTCCCAAAAAAAGGAATTCGGCATCAACCTTTGCCAATCTTTGGCTAATCTTACTTTGTAATTTTCTTTATAAGATGATTGCTGAAGTAATGGCAAAAAGATCAAAAATCATCCTTCATGTGCTAATTTGAAAAGGACGACAAGAATTTCTCCCTAGAAGACGAATTACAGATGGAATTTTGATTTCACATGATGTAGTTCACTCAATAACCTCCTCTAGACTCAAAAGATGATAGTAAATTTGGATATCAGTAAGGCATATGATTGGGTGGATTAGCATTTTTTGTTGAAAATCCTAGAAAAATGTGAGTTGAGTTTGGGGAGAGAATGGATCTTTTGTTGCATTTCCAATGCTTGATTCTCAGTCTTGATGAACAGTAGCCAGTTTGTCTTTAGAACCAACTAGAGGTCTACACCAAGGAGATCCTTTGTTCCTCTTCATTCTGATAGCACAGGCTCTAGGGAAGGGTATTCAAGCAGCCTATGCCAATGATAGATGGAAAGGTATCCATTTAGTTGAGGGAAATGCAGCCTTCTTCCATCAACAATTCACAGGCAACACCGCGCTTTATGGAAAGGCTTGTGTGGAGAAGACCAAAGTTATAAGGGGCACACCCTTCAGGCTTACTCTTTCACATTTGGACAAATTATCAATGACCCCAAATCTGAAATATTTTTTTTTTAAATTAATCTTGGATTACAAAGAGAAATTGCCAGTCTTTTGGGATTTCAAATTGGAAATCTTCCTAGCAAATATTCAGGGGTGCTTTTTTCAAATGGGCTGGAAGATTTTCTTTTTAGTCCAATTTATTGGATTCCTGTCAATCCAGACTAGCTGCATGGAAAGGAAAATTCAAAAGGGCTTTCCTTTGCAGGCAAAATTTTGATGCTGAAATCCATTAGCTGCACTTCCAATTTTCTTGATGTCCTACATGAAAATATCAGTGAAAATTGTCAATCTACGGAGCAAGCAATGAAAAAATTCCTATGGCAAGGCACTAAGGATAAAAGGAAGGCCCCTTTGATCTCTTGGAACATGATATGCATGTCCAAGTCTAGCGGGGGAGCAGGCTTTGAGACTTTTATACCTTCAAAATATGTCTCCTAGAGCCAAGCATGTTTGGGGGATTTTTCAAATCCTTCTCTAAAATGGTGCAAATTGCTACAAAAGAAGTACACAGATTTTGAGGATCCATCTAAGATTCTTGCAGTAGCAAATTTTCCTAGCGCCTCTCACATGTAGAACTTTATGCTTCACTACAAATAATTGATCATAGACCATCTTACCTAGGAAGTTCAATGTGGGTTTAATGCAATGTTTTGGGATGATTCTTGGAATGGATATCCTCCTCTAACAAACAAGGAGGATCTTCTGGAATCTAGGGAGACACTCTCCTTTATCTGGGGCATTAAAGTGAGGGATTATCTAAACATGCAGACTGTTAATGGTTCAACTTCACACCATCATATTCATACTCAAATTTATAAAATCCAATCAAGGAGCAGAAATAAACACTTTATAGAAAATATCATCCATTCCAAAGATGGCAACAGGAATTCCATATGCTAATATGCTTATGCATCATGAGAATTTTTGCAGATACAAGACTTATATATCAATAACCACTCAACGTGCCTGCTAAAGAGTCAATGAAGAATAAAGCAACGGGAAGGCTAAAAGATATCTAGTTTCATCCAAATCCATCCTGGGAAATCAATCTCATACACAATGAGTGAGATCATATGCAACACTCATGCTAACGCTTCTAGATACTTCAACTTTAATCACTTTGCACATAATACAAACCAAAAGAAAAGTCGATCATGTTGATATGCATACCTCCTCATCAATAGTCAAAGTGATTTCTGCAGTTTCTGATTTCAATTCAGATGATGGCATGCCTTCCATCGTACAAGATGGCTCTGTAAAAAGCAAACAAGAAATTAAAAAGTATCCAGTTTGAGCGTTGTTTTGAGTGCATGCACCGAGCTGAATCATTTAAAGAAAATAAGGAAACGAATAACAAGCAAAAGGCTATGTCAGTATAACAAAACTTGCAAAATCTATATTAAACTGAAAGAAATCGAAATTAGCAAAGATAGTGTAAGGGAAGCTAGTGATTAATATGACTATAGTTCCAGGTTTAGCCTCATTCCAGTCAATCTACCATGGAATGTCAAATTAATACAGCCAGGGGAAGAATACTGAGAAAACAGAGATTTAAAAAAAAATGGCAACCGAGGCTTAACCCTAAACGATTGATGACATAAAGAGCCAATTTGCCACAATTAAATGTAAGGCAACTTCATCATGACTAATTGTACAAGATCCTCGCACACTGGTCCCAGAAAACAAAGGGACAAACCTCACTCGGCAAAAGTAAGTGAAGTACCCTAAATTTGATGCTGATTTATTGGTAGCGTTGCACTTGGTTCCTTGAAAAAGATAGGGATAACAAGTTTCCATCAATATATCCCCTAAACCTAGAGAAAGCTACTGTAACAGTGTCATTATTAACGATTTGCACCACTGATCTTCGGAAGTTATAGCTAAAACACTCCATCAAACCTCACATGCTACGTACAAGAAGTTTGATAATAATCTATTCCCGATAACTGAACCCTGTTAAAAACTAGTAATAGACAATATCTAAATTGATCTGAACGTAAAAGTTAAAAAAACATATCAATTGTAGATATACGCCGAGGTCACAAATCTAAATTATAACTAAATTACCAGAATTCATATAACTCAAAGCCTCCCAAGTAAATTCTGGCCGCAATGTTGTAACAGTTTGAAATATATGCCGGGCTGAGCTTCAATTCACAATAACAAATCTACGACAGTTAATAAACCCTAACAAATCTATGACAATTAATACAAACTGTTCAGCTACAATTCCAATTACAGAGAATTAAGGAAGATTAGAAATTAAATTTAAACCTGCTTAACACAAAATCCTATGACTTAAAGTTCCCCGTCTGCAATAAAAAATTAAATGCGGCGATCGAAGACGCCAAGAAAGCTGAAACTTGAGCATAAGTTAAAGCAAAACATTGATTGTCCAGGAAACAATAGTCATAATCAAAATTTTAAAAAAAACATGAAGATCCTAACCGACGTAATCAAATCTTCTACAAAACAAAAGAATTATTCTTTGCACTTCATTTTACAAAAACAATCTTAAAGACAAACGAATACAAGAGCCTGGAGAAAGCATTGGAAAAATGAATAAAGGAAGAACAGCTGTTACCTTATGATTGAACAAATTGTGTGTCCGCTTTGAATAAGCGAAGCAGAATTTGAAGAAAAGTTAGCCAATAACTTGGTATTCTTCCTTCCTTTATAGTTTTCGTTTATGACGATAAATTTATACGAAATGGGAGTGGTTCCAAACAGTACAAAGGTATTTTAAAGCGGAGGCAAACTCGAAAGGTAAAGTTTGCAAAGAGAGGAAAATTTGCTATAATTCTACCAAGGCTGGAACACAAATGCTTATCAAACCCTATTGAAATCCAGCAAGTTCAAAAAACGGAATTCGAAGGTAATGAAAAAATGAACCCTACATCCCATCTTGTCTCAATTTCAGCAGACAAGGGAGAAGGGGGTGAGGGTAAACCTTTTGATTCTTATAGTCCCACCACAACACCTCTAATGTGGTCCTCTGAGTTGTACGTCAATGAGCTAATGGCCATGAACAAGAGGCTTCAATCATTAGAGGCAAGGGGGCTCTTTGAAGATGCTAAAATGAAAGAGATCATGGATACCAATTGGCAATTATCAAGGGAGAACAAAATTCTCAAAGACGAAATAAGTAAGCTTCAAATCTCCATGTCAAATGGAGAGCAAGAATTGATTTCGATAAGACAAGTTTTAGCACAAAGTGGCACAATAGACAAAAGCATATCAAGAGAGGTAGCTGAAAGCAGCAACTTGCAGATAAAAGAGATACAATCAGTCCTGGACAGCGTAAAGATAAAAGAAAACCAGCTGAGGGATCAATTAGAGGAGGCCAAAAGCTGGGCTCATGTAGTGGGAGGTCCCTCAGACACACACAAGGACCTCATAGAAAAGCAAGTTCGAAGACAGATAAGAGAAGAGAATGACAGAAATGTCAGGGCTGTGAATGTCATTGTTAAAGGGCTAAAGGACTATGGGGAGAATGAACCAACAAAGGAGCTAGCAAAAGATTTTTTTAGGGATGAGTTACAATGGACAGGTGTCATTCAACAAGCAAACAGAATTGGAAAATGGGTGAAAGATGGAAAGAGTAGGCACGTAAGGGTCACTTTGGCGAACATTGAAGATAAGAACAAGCTGCTAAGGAACAAGAAGTTTCTTAAAGGTACACAAATATACCTTGACGAGGACTTAACAATAGTCCAACAACAAGAAAGGCGTAAGGAGTGGGAAAAAGTAAAGGCAGCAAGGAACGAAGGAAAATGGGCTTGGTTACAAGATGGGAAAGCTCAAGTTAGTGACAGAATTACTCACCAAAAGTAGGAACTCGGGGCCCCCCAGGATCAGGTGTCAATAGTAAGTTGGAATTGTAGAGGTTACCCGTGGAGAAGAGGACCTGGTTTAGGGCCCATTGCAGAAGGAAAAGACATCATCATCCTTACGGAGACTCATGAGCATGATGGCTGTAAAATTCCAGACTTTGAAGGATATAAAAAAGCTTCCATTTGGAACGAGAGAACAGATAGTGGTAAAGGGCATGGTGGAGTTGCAGTCCTAATCAAAGAAATATGGTGCAATAACATTCAAGTCGAGAAAGAAGACCCAAACAAACAATATATATGGTTTAAAATAACAGAAAATCAAACTGTCATAAGAGTGGCTGCCTGCTATTTTGCCCCAAAAGGCTCCAAATCTTACAAGAAAAGGAACCTAGACCGTGAGGATCCTTTTGCTGCTCTAAAAAGGGACATTTCAATCTATAATGGCATGGGAGAGGTTATTCTAATAGGGGATTTTAATGCAAGGACTGCAAACATACAAGCTCTCAGCTTGGCAAGCAAGGACAAGGAGAAAGCTGATCCACTATGGTTGGAGGAAGAGGGACAGCACCTGTGGGAAAGGAATTCGCAAGATAGTAAGCACAATGTCACGCACTACGGGGCTGAGTTGTTGGGGCTATGTAGTTTATTCAACTTGGTCATTTGCAATGGTTTGAAAGCATGGCCGAACTCAGGCAACATCACCTGCAAAACATACAATGGACAAAGTGTGGTTGATTATGTCATTTGCTCGCATGTTTACACGTCAAAGATAAAGGAACTAGTGATTGGAAAATGTCCTTTAGAGCTGAAATCAGATCATAATCCAATATATGTAAATCTTGACGCCCACATTAGCATGCATCAAAGGGGGCAGATTCCTATCAGCAAAAAGAAAGTGCATCCGCAAGGTCGAATCATCATGAACCATGACAATCGGGAAGTCTTCAAGAATGCCCTCAAAAGGATTTTCATCGAGTATGAAAGAAAATTAGCTACCACAGGGCATCACACTATAAACAAGGACATGCTGATCCCTATTGTTCACAAGGCTTTGGATGAGTGTAAGAGGGCTAGGCCTAAGAAGGAAATTACTTCTACTTTCCCAGCAAACCCATGGTTTGATGAAGAGTGCAAATTAACAAAAAGAAAATTTCACCAGGGTGGGAGGACCACAGAAAACAAGAAAGAATACGAAAAGATGATACGGAACAAAAAAAAAAAATATGTTAGCACTAGAAAGGCTGGAGTTGATTGCCCTTGGAAAGAACAACCCCAAGAAATTCTGGAAGGAGCTACAACAAAAAAGAAAACAAACAGAAAACAATATCACAAGCTCTCAATGGTTGGAATATGCAAAGTTACTGTATGAGCGGGAACAAGATAAACATAGACCCCCAACTATCAGGGCTGCCACTGAACTATTCACCATAGAAGACATCAATCAAGGGATAAAAAGGTTGGCTGGGGGAAAAGCACAGGATATTGATGGGCTGCAAGCTGAATTCTTAAAATGGGGCATTGAGGTCCTTGCGCCTTGCATCAAGGGCTTTTTCAATAGGATTATTCAAGAGGGCTTTCCGGAAGGGTGGACTACTAGTGTTGTGGTTCCCCTATACAAAAGTGGGGACACTAATAACCCATCAAATTACCGCACTATTATGATTAATCCGCTTCTTGGAAAACTTTTTGGAAGCATGATTGAGCGTAGAATTAGTAGTTGGGCTGAGAAAGAGGGCAAAAGAGCTGAAGGGCAGGCTGGTTTTAGACCAAAACATTCCACTATCGATCATGGTATTACACTTAGATTTTTGATTGAAAAAATTTGGAACGTTCAAGGGGAGGAGGCTTTTTGCTGCTTTGTTGACTTTAAAAAAGCCTTTGACACAGTGCCACGGGGCAAGTTGTGGAATAGAATGGAGGAACTGGGAGTCCCAAGGGCTCTTAGGGCGGCTGTTCATAGGCTGTATGAGAAGGTCAGAGCTAAAATCAGAACTAATGAAGGTATGTCAGAGTGCTTTGGCAGTGACATTGGAGTCAAGCAAGGCTGCCCGCTTTCCCCAACGCTATTCGGGCTTTACATTGACAAGTTGGAAGAGTGGATAGACAAAGTTGGTGGGGAAGGTATTCAGTTGGCCAATTATGTAATAAAATTGCTCTTGTATGCCGATGATCTCATTTTGATTGCTAAAACAGCACATGAGTTAAGAAAACATTTGAAAGCTCTTGAATCATTTTGTCAGGAAGTTGGGATGCAAGTGAATACTAGTAAAACCAAAATTATGATATTCTCTCTGAGAAGGAAAAAACAGCAAATTAGCTTTATCTTTGAGGGCAATCCGCTGGAAATTGTAGATGAATACAAATACCTTGGGCTAGATTTTCACTATAAGCTCAGTTGGGAAACTTGTAGAGCAAAAAGGATCCAAGGAGGCTGGAAAGCGCTCTACTCTCTACAAAACAGATGTAGAAATGTTGAGCTATGGGATTGGAAAACCAAGAGAACGTTGTTTGGCTTACTTGTGACCCCGGTGGTTCTATATGGGTGCGAAATTTGGGGCAGCAGCATGTCAGATCAGAAATGGAGGCAAGTGGAAAGAATTCAAAAGCATCTAATTGTTAGCAGCCTTAAACTCAAAACCACGATACCTTATGAGATTTTACTAGCGGAGTCAGGCACCTTTCCCTTGGAGGCTTTCGCGATGATTCGGTTACTATGTTACCTTCAAAAGGTTCAAAACATGGACGACCATCGGTGGCCTAAGCTAATCGTAAAAGAAAAGTTGGATAGAAGAAGGAATACATGGATGAAACAAAACAAAAAATGGATGGAAAAGTGGGGTGTGAATATGCAAGATTGTCCAAGTTCAAATGAAGAAATAAAAAAATATGTGAAACAAAAATTCAAAAAAGCTTTATGGACAAAACAATCAGGGCGAAAAAAAGACTATTATATCAAAGAATTCAATCCTAAGGGGGACCATGATGAAAAGGCATATATAGGAGCAAATATTAAATGGAGAGCAAAGATGTTGATAGCTCAACTCCGAACTAGCTCACATCGTCTTAGATGTGAGACGGGCAGATGGATGGTTCCTAAAGAAGAGCGGGAAGAAAGAATATGTCGTTTTTGCGACATGGGATTAGTGGAGACAGAGTGGCACTTTGTTATGGAGTGCTCAGCATACAAAGATATTCGGGTCACTTATGGGGACATCTTACAAGTGGACAACTTAAATACCTTGTTTGAGGAGGAAAGGTTGGTCAAATCTGCAAATTACATCATCAAAATTCACTGTCGTAGAGCTAATCTCGAGCGAAGATCTCAGGCTGTTTAGGGTCTTCTCTTTTCGGTGGTGGTCTTGTG
>VDFB02002848.1:111841-142350 GCA_007258455.2 Sequoia sempervirens | reverse complement strand
GGGTGTGAATCTCTAGCTATGGGAGAAGAAAATTCTGAGGATACTTCTGAGAATGATGATGCCCTTATTTCCACTGAAATCTTATAAATTTCTCAAACTGCTTTGCAAATATCCGAGGTTAATTGTGGAAGCAAAGGAAAAAATAGAAAACCAAAAAAATCCTTATGCAAGAGGAAGCTTCGTCCAACAAACAACCTGGAATCAAGACTTTATGCATTTGAGAGCTATGTGGGTTAAGTCCCCTCCTAGGGAGCCATGAGGATTCTTTCTTGGAATAAGTGACACTTAGTCAAGCACCATTTAGACCATGTAAAGGCTGATGTGATTTTATTTCAAGTGTCCAAATTGTACAAAGGTGAAGCTTCTCTTCTATTGAAAAAATGGCAAAAGTGTGGCAGGGGGAGTTTGTTAAGGCTCGGGCATCCTTTGGTGCCCCCTTGCTGCCAAAGTGGAAATAGTAAGTGCTGGACAAATTTGGCAATGCAAAATTCTATACCTTTCTTCCAATCTTTCCTTTTTCTGCTTAATGTTTGTTTTCTAGTGGGACATCTTTTGAAAAAAAGAGTTTGGAATGACATTGCATCTATTTTCCTATCTGTTTCTAGAAAATTGTTTATTTTGGGAGGAGATTTAATGCCATCCTTTCCTCCAATGATAATAGAGTTGGCAAGGATCCCATGATCTCAAATAAATTTATCCAACTTCGTTGCTCACTAGGGCCTGGTGGATGTGATTACCAAGAGCGGGACTTTCACTTGGACAAATAGAAGATTAGGGTTCAGCAATATGGTTGAAAGATTATCAAATTTTTGTTTTATCCAAATTGGTTGACCTTGGATAGAACCCTTGGAAGTCAAATTCTTTGTTTCCGGCTTGAACCGTTTCTCCATCCAACCATTAATCTTTGGTGATCATCCTCCTCTAAAGTGTTCGTTTAAATTTGAAAAATGTTGCTTAGGGATCCATGCTTTCATGGATTTGATTCAATCTTGGTGAAAGGATGCAACCTTTTCAAGAAACTTCCCCATCTAAAAGGATGTCTAAGACAATGAAATTTGACATCTTTCAAGAATATCTTCACAGAAAAGAGAAAATTGAGGCCAAATTATCAGATTTGAGTGATGTTGTACAAGCAGTGGGTATGGATCAAGATGCTTTTCTCAAGTAAAAAAATCTCCTACCTAAAATGGTGGAAATCCTTGCCAGGGCAGAAATCTTTTGAAAACAAAAATCAAGGGAAACTTGGCTCAAAGAAGGGGATAAATTTAACAAAAAAATCCTAATTCTGCAAAGACAAGAAGAAACATAAATCAGTTCTCCATTTTTCCTTGGGGACGACAGAGCTCTAGTTGATCCTCTCAAAATAAATAAGGAAGAAATGGGTTTATTTGAGAAGCTTTTGAGCAACAAGGGTGCCTCTAATCTGCATTTCTAGTCCCTCCTCCAGCAAAATATTCCTCATCTTGTTTTTTGGGCGAAAAATAAGGCACTTATGGCCCTGTTCTCTGAAGAGGAGGTCAAACTGGTATTGCCTCAATTACAGCCTAACAAAGCCCTTACACCAAATATTTTTCCAATTGGATTCTTCTAGAAGTTTTGGTGGATAATTAGCAAGGATATGTGGATCATAGTTAAAGAATTAAGAAAATTAAGAAAAAATGTGAAGGATACCAATTCAACCTGTATTGCTCGCATTCCCAAAAAAAGAACTTCGGCATCAACCTTTGCCAATCTTTGGCTAATCTTACTTTGTAATTTTGTTTATAAGATGATTGCTGAAGTAATGGCAAAAAGATCAAAAATCATCCTTCACATGCTAATTTGAAAAGGACGACGAGAATTTCTCCCGACCAATTACAGATGGAATTTTCATTTCACATGAAGTAGTTCACTCAATAACCTCCTCTAGACTCAAAAGACGATAGTAAATTTAGATATCAGTAAGGCATATGATTGGGTGGATTAGCATTTTTTGTTGAAAATCCTAGAAAAATGTGAGTTGAGTTTGGGGAGAGAATGGATCTTTTGTTGCATTTCCAATCCTTGATTCTTAGTCTTGATGAATAGTAGCCAGTTTGTCTGTAGAACCAACTAGAGGTCTACACCAAGGAGATCCTTTGTTCCTCTTCATTCTGATAGCACAGGCTCTAGGGAAGGGTATTCAAGCAGCCTATGCCAATGATAGATGGAAAGGTATCCATATAGTTGAGGAAAATGCAGCTTCTTCCATCAAGAATTCACAGGCAACACCACGCTTTATGGAAAGGCTTGTGTGGAGAAGACCAAAGTTATAAGGGGCACACCCTTCAGGCTTACTCTTTCGCATTTGGACAAATTATCAATGACCCCAAATCTGAAATATTTTTCTTTAAAATTAATCTTGGATTACAAAGAGAAATTGCCAGTCTTTTGGGATTTCAAATTGGAAATCTTCCTAGCAAATATTCAGGGGTGCTTTTTTCAAATGGGCTGGAAGATTTTCTTTTTAGTCCAATTTATTGGACTCCTGTCAATCCAGACTAGCTGCATGGAAAGGAAAATTCAAAATGGCTTTCCTTTGCAGGCAAAATTTCGATGCTGATATCCATTAGCTGCACTTCCAATTTTCTTGATGTCCTACATGAAAATATCAGTGAAAATTGTCAATCTACGGAGCAAGCAATGAAAAAATTCCTATGGCAAGGCACTAAGGATTAAGGATAAAAGAAAGGCCCCTTTGATCTCTTGGAACATGATATGCATGTCCAAGTCTAGTGGGGGAGCTGGCTTTGAGACTTTTATACCTTCAAAATATGTCTCCTAGAGCCAAGCTTGTTTGGGGGATTTTTCAAATCCTTCTCTAAAATGGTTCAAATTGCTACAAAAGAAGTACACAGATTTTGAGGATCCATCTAAGATTCTTGCAGTGGCAAATTTTCCTAGCGCCTCTCACATGTAGAACTTTATGCTTCACTACAAAGAATTGATCATAGACCATCTTACCTAGGAAGTTCAATGTGGGTTTAATGCAATGTTTTGGGATGATTCTTGGAATGGATATCCTCCTCTAACAAACAAGGAGGATCTTCTGGAATCTAGGGAGACACTCTCCTTTATCTGGGGCATTAAAGTGAGGGATTATCTAAACATGCAGACTGTTAATGGTTCAACTTCACACCATCATATTCATACTCAAATTTATAAAATCTAATCAAGGAGCAGAAATAAACACTTTATAGAAAATATCAATCCATTCCAAAGATGGCAACAGGAATTCCATATGCTAATATGCTTATGCATCAGAATGAGAATTTTTGCAGATACAAGACTTATATATCAATAACCACTCAACGTGCCTGCTAAAGAGTCAATGAAGAATAAAGCAACGGGAAGGCTAAAAGATATCTAGTTTCATCCAAATCCATCCTGGGAAATCAATCTCATACACAATGAGTGAGATCATATGCAACACTCATGCTAACGCTTCTAGATACTTCAACTTTAATCACTTTGCACATAATACAAACCAAAAGAAAAGTCGATCATGCTGATATGCATACCTCCTCATCAATAGTCAAAGTGATTTCTGCAGTTTCTGATTTCAATTCAGACGATGGCATGCCTTCCATCGTACAAGATGGCTCTGTAAAAAGCAAACAAGAAATTAAAAAGTATCCAGTTTGAGCGTTGTTTTGAGTGCATGCGCCAAGCTGAATCATTTAAAGAAAATAAGGAAACGAATAACAAGCAAAAAGGCTATGTCAGATATCAAAACTTGCAAAATCTATATTAAACTGAAAGAAATCGAAATTAGCAAAGATAGTGTAAGGGAAGCTAGTGATTAATATGACTATAGTTCCAGGTTTAGCCTCATTCCAGTCAATCTACCATGGAATGTCAAATTAATACAGACAGAGGAAGAATACTGAGAGAACAGAGATTTAAAAACAAATGGCAACCGAGGCTTAACCCTAAACGATTGATGACATAAAGAGCCAATTTGCCACAATTAAATGTAAGGCAACTTCATCATGACTAATTGTACAAGATCCTCGCACACTGGTCCCAGAAAACAAAGGGACAAACCTCACTCGGCAAAAGTAAGTTAAGTACCCGAAATTTGATGCTGATTTATTGGTAGCGTTGCACTTGGTTCCTTGAAAAAGATAGGCATAACAAGTTTCCATCTATATATCCCCTAAACCTAGAGAAAGCTACTGTAACAGTGTCATTATTAACGATTTGCACCACTGATCTTCGGAAGTTACAGCTAAAACACTCCATCAAACCTCACATGCTACGTATAAAAAGTCTGATAATAATCTATTCCCGATAACTGAACCCTGTTAAAAACTAGTAATAGACAATATCTAAATTGATCTGAACGTAAAAGTTCAAAAAACATATCAGTTGTAGATATACGCCGAGGTCACAAATCTAAATTATAACTAGATTACCAGAATTCATATAACTCAAAGCCTCCCAAGTAAATTCCGGCCGCAATGTTGTAACAGTTTGAAATATATGCCGGGCTGAGCTTCAATTCACAATAACAAATCTACGACAGTTAATAAACCCTAACAAATCTATGACAATTAATACAAACTGTTCAACTACAATTCCAATTACAGAGAATTAACGAAGATTAGAAATTAAATTTAAACCTGCTTAACACAAAATCCTACGACTTAAAGTTCCCCGTCTGCAATAAAAAATTAAATGCGGCGATCGGAGACGCCAAGAAAGCTGAAACTTGAGCATAATTTAAAGCAACACATTGATTGTCAAGGAAACAATAGTCATAAGCGAAATTTAAAGAAAAACATGAAGATCCTAACCGACGTAATCAAATCTTCTACAAAACAAAAGAATTATTCTTTGCACTTCATTTTACAAAAACAATCTTAAAGACAAACGAATACAAGAGCCTGGAGAAAGCATTGGAAAAATGAATAAAGCAAGAACAACTGTTACCTTATGATTGAACAAATTGTGTGTCCGCTTTGAATAAGCGAAGGAGAATTTTAAGAATAGCTAGCCAATAACTTGGTATTCTTCCTGCCTTTATAGTTTTCGTTTATGACGATAAATTTATACGAAATGGGAGTGGTTCCAAACCGAACACTTGTGATGTTGTCTGTATTTATTTCCGTGCCCTTTTTCCTCGGCTTCTATTCCTCTGAGTCATAAAAGGATTGTGTCCATCTGAAATTAGTAAAGAAAATTGCCCTCTGTCATGATCAGTTATGAGGTGGAGGTAACGTGTATAAGACCTGTAGTTCCTGGTGTAGGCGGTGGTGGGGTCGAAAGGGTACATGATAGGAGAATTTGTGTTTGCGTGGAGGGAAATGGCGCAACTACTGATGTGCCGCCTGGAACTTGCGAGGATCTTTTATACCTGTCTTGGTAGATAATTTAGTGGATACGAATTTATTAATTAGTTATTAATAAATTGTATTGAATAAAAAGAAAAAGGTTAATTTTATTTTTATTTTTTCAAATAGAATATATTTTTTCTAAAGTAAATATGTAAAATATTTAATTTTAGAAATTTTTAAAATTGTTTTTTAATATGATTGTCTAAAAAATTTGAGAGGTTATAGATGAAAAATGAAAGTGAATTATTATTTTGACTTTTTTTATAAATGTATTTTAATCCATTTTTAATTTTATAAAATCATTTAAAATAAATAAATGTTAGTTTTATTACGCCGAAGGCGTGTCCCTATATGAACTTTCAAAGCTCATCAACCATTGATCTTTACGTCGAAGGCATTACCTATTTGAGAAGAGCCAAGCTAATTTCAGTCATCCACGATGCAAGCTCTTGGAGAGGCAATGAAAGATGATGAAAACCATCTGCACCGTTATTTTTTGTTGATTTTCATTCGCCTTCATTTTGCCTTGCAGTAAATTTCTAGCAGTGCCCGCTTTTTGGTTTTCTTGTCGTCCGCTTAATTTGCTTTAAATAAAACACTAACAAATTTTGAAATGTTTCATCATTGTTTTGTGTTGGTGATTTTAAAATAAGTTGAAATTATGCCCGATGGGAATAATATTTTTTGTGTTATGTGAATATATTTGGTCATGCGTAATGGTATATAATATTTGCTTGGTTTCAGATTGAAGTTTAATGAGCTTAGTTTTTCAAACAATGGTTGGGGTGATTGTATTGGGGGACTATGTAGAAGGAGCCACCATTGTCTTTCCCTTTACATTGCCAGAATGGATTGAATCTAGATCTATCGACAAGGTTACGATATTTTTGTTTGAATTTGCATTTGTTTCAATGAGCTTCTCTCAATTTAGAGAATTAGGGTTAAATATTCGGTTTTTTTTAGGGATGAAAGGCTATATCGGTTGTGACCAATCCGGTACCTCAAATTGTTGTGATTGAGGAAACAAGGGAAAAAATGTTTGCTAAGGTTGTGGAAGTTAACATCGTTTTGCTTGTAAAAGCTAGCAAAAGCATTCCTCTAGATGGCCCTGTCATATCTGGTACAAGTTTTGTACATAGAGTAGCTTGATAGGTGAATCTAAAAGGATATGTCATAAACTATTAAGAAATGCAAGGTATTTAAGTGTAAGGATTGTAGCCAAGGCAGAGGACCAGGGAAAACTTTAGTGGTGAATCTTAGCCAATTGGCGAATTCTAGGAATTGGCCAAGTCGAAATCGGCGAATTTCTCGCACCCAACAAAGTGTCCAAATCATCTGAATTTTAAGAACTATAGGTCCAATGCATGTCCATTCGCCAATGAGTTTTTTTATGAGGCATATTTAAGCAACAAATTCACCATTGTCAAACTACGCGTTTCAATTGGACCAACTAATATTTTCACTTAAAATCCCGAAAGCATTTAATAAAACACCTACATATTCACCAATACTATTAAAACAACATTGTATCAAGACCCATTTTGCCAATTAAAATTTACAAATAGTTGCTTGTGAAGACCCATTTCACCAATTAAAATTTATAAATAGTTGCTTATGAGGACCTATTTCGCCAATAACATTAAAATATAATTACATTGGAGGACACATTTCACCTCGAAAATTACAATGTATTGTTGTATAAACAAGTGGGATTCGCCAAATATTTAATATACCATTTTAAAATTATGCAGAATTCACCAAATATGGAATCATAGATTGATATAAATACAATTGAAAGTGTCATTTATTCTTACACATTTTTTTTGGTTTTGAGGTTCTACTTCTCCATTCAGAAGCCAGCGAAAGTCAAAAACGTAGACTTAAAAGGTGAGTGATCATTTCTTCATAGTGTTATTAGTTATAATAAAAAAAAATTATCTCTTTTCCATTCTTGCTTCAACAAAGTGAACCTTAGAAGTTAGAATCAAACTCTGAAGTTTCGAAGTTTTTGAAACCTCTGACCCACCGAGTAGAAAGATGACTAGGAAAGACTTGCAACTCAACAAAGTGAACCATCAACCAAGTCGGGGAATCAAAAAGTTATTAAAATTTAGAACTCCATGATAAGGTTATAAAACTATGGGGACTAGTGAGTAAGGTTAGGAAAAGCCAAAAAAAATATATTGTATTCCGTGGTATTGAATTTCAATGTGATTCTGCATCATTTTTAAAGAACAACACTTATCACACTACTTATAAATTCCTATTGCATTGCCATTCACACAATCTTTGATAAATAACTGAAAGGAATATTATTAATCCATTCCTTGAACAAGAGCTAAGAGTTCAACATCCATAACTTATAAGTTATAAGCTAACAGAAGCTAATAGTTCAACATAAATAACTTATAAAGGCATCCACCCAACTTAAACAATAAAATCTTAAACTACCAAATCACCTAAATTAAATTGAGAAATCCTTACGCATCCATCACCACAAAATCTTTATTCACAAATAAACATTCTGCAACAATGAAACTATCCAAAAATCTATCATTCCAATAATAAACAATCCACTGGCAAATATAGAGTATTTTTTGTCTTGATAACAGTTTCTTGAAGACAACCATTTTAGAAATTAAAATAAAAAGTCTTTGAAGTATCAAGAGAGCCAAATTAAAGAAAATAACATAAAAACTAACAACTAAACATTGGTCCCACTCCCAGCATCGACTCTTTCACTTTCAATTGTTTTTGCCTCCTCCAGTAACACCTCCTATGCCTTTACTCTTTGCCTATATCCCTAGTACTTGGTGACAATTGCAGTGATGTTTTTGCTTCTTGGAGTTGTAGTAATCTGTAACCTGGTACTCCATGTGGCCAAAGCCTTTTCAAACTCAACCAACATCTGAGATCTTTTCTCTTCTTCACATTTATAAGTCCTTAGGTGGATCTCCATTCAACTGAGTTTCGAGAAGGACTCCCATGTCACTATAGCAGGATCAACTATTTCTTTCTTTCAGAATATCTCTCTAAACTTCAGAGAGATCTCTTTTATATCTAAAATGTTTTCATCAAACTCAGCAGTAATTTCCACTCCCAAAATACGACAATCTTCTTTAACTTCCCCAACATTTCAAAATATTGTTCAAGTGTAAATTATTAATTTTCTTCACCAAATTATCATATATATTCAATTTCCATTCTAATGAAACGAATGAGGAATGGTATAGCTCCTTAGGATTATTCACAATTTTCTCACCAATTAATATCTTCAGATCCATAGAGTTCAATTCTTTCATTTCCTAAGCAAGCACATAGAGACTAGTTTGATCTTTTCTGAGTTGTTGAAGTTCTATTACTAACTCCTTTGTCTTATTAACAACTTGAGTGTAAAAGAGCACAGATTTATTCAAAAAGAAGATAATCTCTTGAGATATTTTATCGATCCCCTCACAAGCAACTCTGGAATAGCTCAAATTCTTTTTAATTTGCTCTACGGTGAGCACATCGATGCCCTCTACTTGAGAACTTGAGGCTTCATTAGATGTAGGAGTGGCCATGGAAGAAATAAAGTTACTCAATGCGAGGACTTGAGATTGCAATTTTATATTTTCTTTCCTCTGTTCTTTCACTCTTTTAATCAAGGTACTGACTAAATAAATGGCATGGTACACATCACCTTCTAGTTTTGGAGGCCCCATATCAACATGTGTGACTTTGTAGTCAGCCTCCATTATTTCATCTTCATTTAAATCCTTCACAGGATCAACAATTTCTAACATCTGATTTCTAGAAGTAGCATAATTAGTCACCATCTTTGACATCCTCTTGGCTTTCTTAGATTTTGAAAAGCTTTGAAGTAACTTTGAAACTGTATCCACTCCAACTGTCATTGTAGGAATATGCTTTCTCTTCTTCTCCACTACTTTTTTCAGCCATCCTAGGGAGGCTACTACCAGACCAGAATGTTCATTTCCACTAATAGTTTCTTTAGTAGCGTTAGGAGTGATGGGTGGATTATCAATCAGAGGTGGAGAAGAGGGAAATTCAGAGTCAGACAAAGGAGGAAAGATATTATCTTCAGCGATCTGTTTAAAGATAGCTTCAGAATCTACAACCACAAGTTTTCCTTGATTGGTCTTCTTCTTAGGGATAGGAGAAAGCACACTGTCTTATTCACATATGTTCTTCAACTTGACTATTTCTTCTGGCCTATCACCATCACCTCTTGACTGAGAATTTGCACTAGAGGACCTCACAAAGGGTTTCCCTGATGATACAATTGCACCAGATGCTTGCATAGACCCCTGTTCATTCTTTTGTGATGACTTAGGCTATTGAACAAGACTAGCAACTTACCACCATTTTCCATCCAACCAGTCCTGGGTTCTTTTAAGCACTGGGGCAGCACGCACCCTCATATCTAAAATTTCACTTTAGCTCCAATCAACCCTAGGGTGGGATTTATCAGGGAATTTTTTATATGCAGGATCTATGATTGTTGAATCCTCAGCTACATTTTTAGAAATGTGAAATGGTAGACTGAAAGATTGTATCTATTTTAGCATTAGCCTCATATAATCTCTTCTCAAAACTTTCTTCTCATCGACACAATCTTCCCACAAATCTTCAATAGATGGTTGATGTTGATATAAGCTCCCTCCATAGAGATTATGCTTCACAAAACCCTTACTGTCAAAATTAGCTCTCATAGACAGATTTTGGAGGTTATATTCTTTGAGAATTCCTTCAGCTCCCTTGGCTATCTGGTTTGTTTGCACACAAAAGAAGGGGTCTCCAATGGGAAGACATACCGTCATTTACCCATGTTCGAATACTTAATATTAACCATGGCCATTTGTCAACAAACTTCCAGAAATATCAGTAAAACTTTAGGATATTGAGGTAATTTAAATGGGGCTTTCTCAAAACGCCCTATTCTCAAATAGGAAAACTTATCAAATTGGATATAAAAACTCCCAAATTTTGATACAAGAGAAATCGATTTAGGGGAAAGGCGCATTTCTAGATTTCCATCTAGCTTCCTCACGACCTCCATTAAAAATGCATCATTAACACGACAAAAATCACCCATTCTAAATTGTTTAGTGAACTAAGGAAAGCATTTATACACAGGTATATCATAAGCTAGGGTTCCTTGCAGCTCCAACCCAGGGAAAAAGATCCTCTGACTACCTACAACGTACGTCAAGCAAGAACACATACAGAAAGTAGCAGTCTTATGGAAATTAATTAATTGCTCATTCAAATGGAAGCAAAAAACTTTAGCCCAAACAATGAAAATGTTCTCATCACAAACTATCAAGATAAACCGGAACGTCCAATCCTCAAATAACTCAACCTGTGGATTCCCAACAATGTGGTGCAATAAAGCAATAGTGCTCTACAATTTCTCCCTTAAAATGTAATATTTTGAGTTTACTCAACAGTTGTGACTTACCTTTCTTTTCAGACTTCAACCAAGTTTTGGCCATGGAGTTCTTACACCAGTCGTTATTCGCTTTGAAAAATTCACTTGCCATTGCGACAAACATGTCTTCTACAAGTTCCCTTTCTGGAATCCCCAACACATGGGAAATAGCTTTGGGAGAAATTTTTGCAATTACAGTTTTGTCTGTGGCTTTAATTTCCTGTGTCTATGGAATGTACCATCTTGCACATGCACTTATTAGGTCCACACTCAACACAGCTTCTGGAAACCCTCGAGCCTGAGCTAGCCTAATTTCTAAGAGTTTTATATCCAACTCAGACTTGTCGTCCCTCTACGGGCACGCCCAAAATTCATCTAACTTAAAAGGTTTGAGCATCATATCCCTTACGTCAACCCAACGTTCACTCTGCATGAGCACAAATTCATGGAGAACGAATGTGTGGACATGAGATTCTGAGAAGTACTGGCCTTGGCAAAGAACGAGAATGCAGGCTAAAGGTCTGAGTAAAAAGAATGTTTGCACTTGAGAAGTACTAGCCTTGGCAAAGAATGAGAATGCAAGCTAAATGTCTAAGTGCAACTTTGCCACCCACTTATGTCATTATTTTTTATAGCATGTGCTTTAAATGTGGCATTCAATTTCATACCTCAAAAATATAGCCTTTAGACATGCATGCTTTTGGAAATTCCTGAAAAGACAACTCAAGTTTATTCTGTACATAGCATTCAATGAGATGTCAGACGATGATGCCTTTGAAAGGAAATATAATTCCATCATGTCGCGTGGTCACTAAAACTTGGAACCTCAAAACCAAAGTCTGAAGTTTCAATGTTTTTGAAACCTCTGACCCACTGACTAAATCCACACTTCGTAACTCAAAGGTTACATATGCATGAACTTAAGTTACTCCACAAAGTGAACCAAGTTGGGGAATCGGGTAGTTATGAAAATTTAGAACTTCGCGACAATGCAACATGTCACGTGGTTATAAAACTCGGAGGCCTAGCGACTAAGCTTGCTTTGCTCCCTTATTTTGAGTTTACAACCATACATCAAATGTTCATCAAATAGTTGAGTAATTTATGATATAAATAATAAACATGTGTTTTAAAGTTTTTTTTATTTTTAACCATTACTGTGCTTGGATTATCAAGGACTTTATAAAACATGAATTACAATGTAACATTAATAGCACAATCATTAATAGCACAACCATTTACTTTATTACAATTGAATTACATTGTCACATTATTACATAGTACAAATACAAATGTAAGCGTAAGCACTAAGCTTCTGCTGGATTGTTGGTGAAAATGTAAATGTAATTAATACATGTGTATTGATTTATGTTTTACTTTTAAATTTGCATGCAATTATTTATTTTTGCTAGGTAAAACACTGCTAGGGGAAACACCCTATACTGATTATCAAAAAAGGATTACATGAGTTTCTATTTTTCAAAAAATCACCCTGAAGGCCTTTTCTGCCAAGTGACCTTCCCTGATCAGCTAGCCCACCCAAATTTTCATGCATTACAAAATTCATTACAAAATTGGCTTGAATTTTAGTACAAGCACTCCAAGACTCGGGACTGACTCAATTACCCTATTACTGTTACTATTACTATTCAACAACAAAAAGTTGAAATCATACCCAACTAGACTTTATCATTCATCATCATCATCCTCTAACTCTATGTGTTTCAAGTACGCCTTGCAATTTGCAATCATCGGGTAGTCTGCTCCACATTTTTGGTGCTTTGGGATTTTGGCCTTTTCCTCCAGAATGCTGGGATCATTCACAAGCCATTCTTCCCCATCTCTAAGGTCCCAATCATCATCATCACCCTCTACAATTTCCTTTACCAGACCTTCGTCCTCTGTGTATCTCATTGCCCACCCACGCGGGAGATTGGTAGTCAGCTTTGCTGCCCTGAGGAGAAAGAAAATGCTATGGTCCCTTTCAACCCACAATTTTTCAAATCCTTTTGGGTCGATGGTTCAGACCAAAGGAAACTTCATTACCTCTCTCCCTCTCATATGCATCATGTAGTAGTTTTGTGGCATGGGGATTTGCCTATTCTCATCCACATTATCTAGTGTCACATCAATGTCGCCCAACCATGCATGCACGAAGACCATTTGGGTCAATTTTTTGCTTCTCTTTTGAGACTCCTATATGCAAAAGGATTGTTAAGAACATTGTCAGAATCTTCGTATTTGCTCTGGCTCTATGATAAGCCTTCAGAAATTCTGGCCCAACTACCTGCTTGGTTGCCCAAAGAATGAGTGGATGGGTCGAATTCATCAGCCCCTGCAATCACGTATCAATTATTTCTCCTCTAAAGGCTTGTTGTTGCTTCTTCGTGTCCAATGCAAGCGGCGTTTCCATTTTACTCCTCACCCACAACTCGCCTTTCTGGAATTTTCTACCACTACCTCAAATTTTGCAAATGCAATGTGATAAATGGCTACTTACTCCACCTTTACATGCATTTATTTCATAAATAGATAATACTGAATTTCTCAAAGGAAAAATAATTGATGGCAACTTTCTTTTTTCATTTGAATTGCTTTATGTTTTACTTTTAAATTTGCATGCAATTATATCATAAATAGATAATAAATTATAGGCCAGTAGTGCTGCTACCAGCCTGATTCACGCAAACCAAAAAACCAACTTAGTCAATTCGTGTATCTGAATCCTTAAATGTACAATTAAAAATTAAAATGTTTAATTTGATTGACATCTGGCTACATGCAAATTGTACCTCAATTTGACAAGCTATCAAAAACCCAGACTCCAATTAGCACTACCAGTGCCACTCAAACGATATGAAATCATTACAAATCTTGTTTCATTAAAGCTATGGGTTGTCCAATCAATCACTTTGGATGTTCAAAACTATAAGATTGAGAATTTCAATTAAATGAGATGTAATACGTTGAGGCATTGAAAAGAGAGAAATGAGCCTTGATCTCGCCATATGTCTGCATCTAACGGTTCTAGTGTTATTTCAAAGGTTTCAATTCACAAGTCTATTGCTTCAGAGATTTACTTTCAGAATGTAACTACAACCGTCCATCAAAAATTCATCAAATGGTCATGGTTATATTGATTTTCCTTTACATCCTTTGGGTAAAATTTTCTCAAGTTTTTAAGCCTTGGTCCTACATTCTTCCTAGGCGGTCCCTCTTTTAAAACAAACTTTTTGCATGTGCATATTTTTGCCACTTAAGTTCTTTTATCGATCATCGCCAAAATCCAACCCATCAGGTTCATTACCACAATGATGAGCCTTGATCTCCCATGTGTTTGCATCTAACGGTTCTAGTGTAATTCTAGAGGTTTCAATTCACAAATCTACTGCTTGAGAGATATACTTTCAGAATGCAACTATAGCTGTCCATCAAAAATTCATCAAACGGTAGTGGTCCATAATGTCACATGGTTGCTGAAACTTGGAACCTTAGAACCAAAGTCTAAAGTTTTGAAGTTGTCAAAACTTCTGACCCACTGACTACATAGATGACTAAGAAAGACTTGCAACTAAGGTTAGGAAAAACACCAAAACCTCAACTTTGGTGAATTAAGATAGGAAAGGTGGTAAGGACGGTGCATTTATGAAGTGAAGATCGTGGGAAAATTTTAGCAAGTGGACATGACTAGAGGATCGATGGGTAATTAAGATCAGTACGTGTGGAGTTTGGAAAATTATTACCTCTCGGTCAGGCCTGGAATTTGACAGCCACCCCTACCTGTCATATGAAAATTTTGTGATAGTTTTATTCATTTAAATGCCTGTCACTTTATGTTTTATGAAAAAATTTAATTGTCAAAAAAATATTTAATTTATATTTTTTATATAAAATCTTTTATATTAAAATATTATTGATTTTATTAATAGTACATATTAAATAAATGTTGTTGATTTTTTTTATAGTTTAGTACTTAAATTCATCTATCTAAAAACATAAATTATTTGTAAAAGGAAAATAAAATTTCAACATGCTCACCAATAAAACCAAATGTTGTATTATCTTGAAAAAAATCAAAGCTGAGAATCACTGTAAACCAAATGCTATAAAATAAATTTTGTTGAGTAAATCATATATATTAATATAAAGTGAAATTAGAAAGAATTATTCTAATTCTAAACTAATTTATATTTTTATCATAAACATTATTATATACTTTAGATTTATCTTCATCCATCAACTACCAAAAATTATTCCAATTTTAAACTAATGCTATAAAATATACTTTAGAAAGAATTATTCTAATTCTAAACTAATGCTATAAAATATACTTTAGATTTATGTTCATCTATCAACTACCAAAAAAGTTGATTAGCCAACACAGTTTCCATTTCCAACATATCAAATTATCCCTAATCATACTCACCTGAAATCTACCCTTCCAACCATTGTTCGTGCCCCAAGGTGTTTTACAATTACAATACAAATCCAGGCATAACCCCCAAAAAACAAAATCACAAACAAGATTTAGTATAGTAATCTAATTTTTTTATTTAAAACTTGTACTACTCAGACACCTTCAATGAATTACCCGTCTCCAATGGCTCTATCTCCATTAACAACTTCATCTTCTTCCTCGAACATAGACCCTTGTTTTCACGCATCTCTATTCTGGTGATGTCTTTGAGATTCTCTATGACCTCCTCGACCTCCATTAGCTCGATGCAGATTTTGAGTGCTTGCCACCCACGCTCGCACCTTCTCGCCACAAAGCTTTGGTGCATCCTTCTAGCCACCTGATAAAAGAGATGATTTAAATATGCAAGCTCCAGACCTCCACCATCCATGCCTTCAACCTTAACAAGCCCCACTCCTGGTATCACCCATTCTAGAATGCCTTCCATATCCTCTAAAAAATCTTTGTGAACCAGAGTTTTCATGACTTTCCTCACTACATCCACTGGCTCTCCTAAGTCCAAACCCCAAGCCATGACCAACAAATAAATATCCATATTGGTCATGTATCTGTGCTTTAATTTTTCAAAGCCATTACCCAAAATAAATTAAACTGCTTGCGCCAGCTGCATATCCTTGAAGAGAAATAAACCCCGCAGCCTCTTCACAGACGCTTTGCCAACGAAAGGGTCCAACTTCCTCCACGATGTCAAAGTGGAATTGGCCTCCATTGTTTCTCTAGTTCTCTAGCTTCCTGACAACCACCCACTGCCGACCAACTACATGAAATGTGTGTCTTTAATACATCTCAATTTGCTAGCCATCTCCATTAATGCCAATTCCAAAATGTACGTCCAACACCGGCAAAAAATCTTCATAAATGCTTCACTTTTTACGGAAACATCTGCGCCTCCTTCACTTACTAAACAATGTTTAATTCACCAATTTTTTTTCTTAATCATTTGAAAATAGGTTTAATTCGCCAATGAATTTTATTTTTTAGTTTGAAAAAGAGTTTTAATCGCCAACAAAATAATTTTTTCTGATTTGAAAATAGGTTTAATTCACCAATCGAAATATTTTATTGGTTTGAAAATAGATTTTAATCGCCAATGGAAAAAATTTAGTGGTTTTAAAAAAAATTGCATTTCGCAAGGATTTTCCACAGACTTCTAACGATTAGAAAATATTCACCAATGGACATTATTTTTTTCATGAAAAAACAAAAAAATTTGCCACTAAAATTAATATTTTTATCGGGAAGTATACAAGATTTGCTAGGATTTTACACCTTCGCTGAGGAGGGGGGGTTTCTTAAAGTTCTCCCTATAGAGGACTCTAGAGTGGCAAAAATGGTGAAGCTTATGGAGGAAGCCCAAAACCAATAGTCTCACACAAAGCAGTTTTTACAACAATTTGCCAAGTACTATACCCTAGGTATGTTGTGTTTAAAAAATCAAAGTTCAAGTTTCATCAAATTTTAATTATATCCTTGATTGAAGAAACCAAGCCAAAGTGTAGAGGGACTAGTAGCTATAGTAATAGAATCCACACTAAACTGAGCATAATCATAGGTATGTCTTGGGTTCAAAAATTATCCCTACCTATGCCAAAATGGGAGCTTTCGGAATAGGGTATGGACATCCATCAAAGCATCATGGAAGGAGGATTTTTTTCCAGATATTATGGTAGACAAGTATGCAAAATGTGGAAGCATAGAAAAGGCACTTGAACTGTTTGATAGAATGCCTCAAAGAGAGGTTATCTCATGGAATGCAATGATTGCAGGATATGTAGAAAATGGAATTTTTTTAACAAGCTTTAGAAACTTTCAAACAAATGCAATTGGTAGGTGTAAGCTAGACTGGACAACTTTTTCCAGCATTCTCCCTGCCTGTGCCAAAATAGAAGAATTAGAACAGGTTATGGACATCCATCAAAGCATAAAGAATAGAGGAATTTTGTCAGACGTTGCAGTTGCAACTACCCTGGTGGACATGTATGCAAAATGTGAAAGCATAGAAAAGGCATGTGAACTGTTTGACAAAATACCCCAAAGAGATGTCATCTCATGGAATGCAATGATTGTAGGATACACAAATGGATTTTGCAAGGATACTCTCAAAATCTTTGAATTAATGAAACACTCTGGAACATATCTTGACATTGTAAGCTTTGATTTGTGTTATATATGCATGCAACCATGCAGATTTAGAGGATAAGGGTTGTACATACTTTAATTATATGAGTAACCCTTATTGCATTACACCTACAGTTGATCACTATGTTTGCATGGTTGAACTTCTTATCCGGGTAGACTATCTTGAAGACACTACATTTTATCATTAAGATGCCAGTTAAACATGTGGTGGTTGTGTCGTTGTGTTTTCTAGGTGATGTAGAACACATATTAATATAGGCTTAAGAGTATTTATAGCAACAATATTTTTTATTTAGATCCTAAAAATGGCTGCCAATCTTGTGGAAACCCATCATCAAATTGCCTTGTTGAGATGGTTTGGTTCCCATAAATTGCAATAGTGATCTTATATACAAATCTGTTTTATGATAATATACATGTTTCATTAAATTGTTTTCACCAAAAATGCATATGTATGCAATGAAAAGGTGGAGGAGGTGAAGGATGATGGGAAAAAGATAAAAAGTGAGGAACACTTAAAGTAAATTTAAAAATGCTTGACTAGCAAGAAATGAGAGTGGGGGTTTAGAATTATTCTTGTCATTTTGTAAAGTACTTTTGTTTAGATAATTAGTTGTATTATTTGTTGCTAGTGTTAGGTCAACCATTTGTGATTAATTACATATTCCAAATAATACATTACAAAATCAAGGTATATAATTTTATAGAAGTACATGTAGATTTTGTCTCATTTGTAATTAGATATTTCTAATGTTGCTTCACATTTCTTTTTTTCTCGTAAGCTAGCTAATAGATTTGTGAATTCACAAATATTTTTTAATCTATTTTGATTGCAATCTATCTGGTTTTAATTAGAATTAAACTATTATAATTTTATATATGGAGTAAAACAAATTACAATTATGTCTGAGTTGTAAATGGCACATACACATGCCATTTGAAAAACTCACATAATGAGGTTTATTGATTGTTGTTCAAGAGAAAAGAATAGCATTTGTATATTTACAAATAAAATCACAATTTTTTTTTATTACATTATAGTTTCATAGTCATGGTATTACAAAATTGTGTATGATGGTACTTATAAATTGATATTGATGAGACCCAAGTTTGAAGATGGTTAGGAGAGCACTGAATAGAACATTGCATATCCATTCATTTTTTGTTTGTTGTTTTCTCTATTTGTTTTTCCTCCAAATTCTACATGTTTTTTCACTACCTATCTCTCTCTTATTCACTCCATCTCTCTTAATCTTAATCTTAATCTCTCTATTTCTCTCTTGAGATTATAACTATTAATCTCTCTTCCCACAATATCTATTTCCCTTTAATCTCTCTTATCTCTCTCTCCCTCTACCTCTTGCTCTCGCCACCTCTTTGCATCTCTCTATATCTCTTTGCCTTTCACTTTATTTGCATGTGTCTCTTGAACTCACTCTTCCCTCTTTGTATATCCTTCTCTTTCTCAAGTCCTCTATCTTTGTTCTTTATGTCTCACTCTATTTTTTTCTCACTCTTCCCCCTCTTATCTCTCCCTCTTTCTATCCCTACCTCTCCCTCTCTCTATTGCAAACATAATATGAGCCTATCTACAATGGAGCATGATAATCTTCCTCACTCAAAAGGTTTTTTTAGTTGTGCTTGGATCCCTATAAGAGGGTGCATGTCACCACATAGTTGATTTAGAGCTATCACATCTTCATTAAGACCTTTGTGATACAAACAACATCATTTGCTAAATGGCCTACCAATAGATCTCATGTACTACAAAAAAATAAGGAAAAAATAGACCATTTTTCCCCTAATTGACCTTTCAAACCTCTTCGGCATACCCATTGCACACCAAGGTACGATTGCTAGTTAATAAAATGTTTGATAATTTAATAGGATATATATAATATATATTTTTTAATATTTATATATTAAAAATGTATATTTATATATATATATATAAAATTAAAAATAAACAAATTGTAATAAATACTCATTTTAATATATAACAATATTATATTAATAATTTTAAAAATAAAATAGTATAAAAAATTACTAAAAAAGTACAATAATGTTCTTTCTAAAATATAAAACATAACATAATATAATAATCTTATAAATATTATAATATAATGATAAAAAATATTACAAATATATAATAAGAAATATATATAGTAATATAATATTATAAATTAAGCTTAGTTATAATACAATAATTATAATATTATTGTACAAATAATAGTATTATAGAAACATAATATTATAATATAATATAACAAGCGTCATGTAGTGGCTAGTACTTGCCATTATAGTATTGTAATTATAGTTTTGTAGGTTTGAAAAAAATAAATGTAAATTTTATTAATGTGAATAAAAACAAGTGTAACTTTTGTTAATTATAGTATTTTAATTTTGTTAATTAGTTCTTTGCATGACTTAAGTCTAACCCTAATGCACACCCTAACCCTAACCTTATCCCTAGCCCTTACCTTAATCTTAACCCTAACCCTAACAATAAATCGTAAACCATTATCCTAACCCTAAACCTATATCTAACCCTAACCATAGTCGTAACAATAACCTTCCCTAGATTCTAGCCTTAAGGACCATAAGAAGAACCCAAATAACCATGTTTTGCATGTAGGGATTATCCTTCTAATCTCTTATTACACTAAAGCCTTTGAAGTGGTCAAGCCAATTGCTACCCCTAAGGGTAAGTAGAAAAAGTCGAAGGAAGAATATGATACAGTCTCTGAGGAGGAACGAGCTAGTAAGAAGGGTAAGAAGAGGAATCTCATCCTAGAGAAGGAGTCAAAATATAAGGAGGATGTTGACTATGTACCAGACTCTCTTGCTACCATGGAAGAGGAAACCCTTGCTTTGGGGAAGTCTAAAAAAGGGGAGTTGAGCCCTAATAAGGGTTATGAAACCTGTAGTGAGGATTTGGGTGTTGAAATGTCGATTAAATGCATTAAGGAGAGGAATGAGGTGGTTAGTGAGGTTTCTTCTCCTCCCCTTGTGAAGTAGAAAAAGGAGCTGGAGATGGGAAGTAGGGTATGTGTAGGATCATGATGGGCCAAAAAGTGGTGATATGTAACTGATATGATGGCCCATGTGGCTGATGACTTTTTTTAACCCAAAATTGATGAAATGAAAAGGGTTTTTAAAGGAGATCCTCAGCTTTACACTAATATAAATTATGCTTTACTTTGAATTTAATAAATAATTATTATTCATTTTCTATTTGAATTATGACTAATGTCCTGATTGATAGGTTGATTGAAAAACATCTATAGCTTTCAAATGGTATCACATTTTTTGAATCCGAAACATGCATCACATTTTATGCTTCATATACTAGAGGATTAAAACAAAAAATGAATTTTATGAAGTTTTGACCAAGTTAAGGTGGTCAGACATACGAGTTTTTATATTTTTTAAAAGTTGTAATACAAAATTCATAATTAATTATTTACTTGGAAAAAAATTAGAAAAAAATATGCATCACATCGGGACATGAGTCCTCTACTTATATCTAAAATCTCATAAAAATATTATCATTTTTTTGTGGTTAGCGTGGTCAGACAAACACCTACTTATTTTTTTCCTAAAATTCAAGTACTACTGCACTGGAATTTCAATTTTTCACCAAATAGATATATTTTTTTATAAAATAAACCTGGTAGTTTAGAAACTACATTCAATTTTCTACAGATTCTATTCTTACATATTTTTGAAATCATATAGATAATTTATTCAATTTTTTACGTCAAGTTGCCTAACTCTGATTTTTTTGAATTTTTTGCCACTTAAGGGCCTATTTTTTCTATGATGATCCTCCACATACCCACTAATAGGAAAGTGGTTGTTAGGTCAACAAGCCAACTGCTAGAGATGAAGTCTCCTCTCAAGATTATGAGCAGAGTTGGTGCTATGGATTCACGAATTGAGGTTTCGAGCTTGCAGATGGAAAGGAGTGTTGTGGCAGAGGTGGGGCAGAGTGCTAAGGGCTTTCCAATTGTGGACCCAAATAGATAGAGGAAAAGAAAGGAGGTTGTTGTGGGAATTGCGAAGTCTATTCGAAAAATCCAAACTCTAATTGCTGCTGGGAAGGGGAAGGAGGTCTCTGCCAATCAAGATAAGGTAAGTTCCTCTCATGAGGAGGATGCTCTAGGTAAGGGAATTTTCAACATTGATAAGGAAAATATTTTTGATGTTTTGGGAACTGCTAGAGAGGGTTCCATTATTTTTTATGAGTTATTTAAATGGTTGTTCCACATACTTAATATGACCAACGTGAAAGTTCATGATATGATAAGTAAAGCTAACGAGTCTCTGGGCTAGAATCAGATTCATAATTTGATGAACTCTCTAGAAATTGTGGCAGATGAAATGTTTATTATGAAGCAAAATCTTGAAGGTAGGGTTCTATCCCTTGAAACTCATATAGAAAGTCTTTATGCTAACATGGAAAAGGGTGGGGAAGTGGATAAATCTAGGGTTAGTTTTGAATATGTGGGTATTACCTCCCATTTTGAAATGGCCAAAAAATGCAAGGAGACTATTCGGTCTAGTGAGATTGGTGCTACTGGTAAGTTGTTGGTGGGTGAGGTGTCTAGTGATAAAGGTGTGTGATAATAATGTTTTGATTACCGAGGTGAATGTGGGTGGGCCTAGGGCTAGGACTCGTAACAAGACCAAAGCTCAGGTTGGTGCTTCTGTAAAAGAATTATCTAAAGCCTTTGATGATGGTCAAAAGGATGTAGCGTGCAATGTGGAGGCAATAGATATACTGAAGAATATGTAATGTTGATGTTTGTGTTCCTCCTTTTTGGCTAACTTTTTGTTGATGGTATGTTGTAGTTGGGCTGATATATACTTATTGTAGTTTTCTTATGTTTCAGCCGCTTTTTTGTAAAGGGTTTTAGGCCCCTTCAAAACTTGTTATTTACCTCTAATAAAAAACAATAACCATAATTATAAACCTGATTTTAAACCCTAAATTGTTAACCATAATTGTAACCCTAACCTTGCCCTAACTTTAACCATAAACATTAATCATAACCCTAATCCTAACCAAATCCCTAACTATAACTCAAAACCCTAACCCTAATCTCATCTCTAATCCAAATCATAATTGTAACTCTAAACCTAATCCTAAACCCTAAACCCTAATATAACCCTAATCTTGACTCAGTTTCTCATAACCCTAACTCTAACTCTAAACCTAACCCTAACCCTAACACAAACAATAAAATATAAATTGTAATATTAACCCTAACTCAATCTGTAATAAAAAATAAAAATATTTAAAGCTCACATGGGTAGCAAAATTGGATTGGGCAATGGGTTTGCTCCCCATTGGTCTCAAGTTGACTCCACTCTCGAGTTTAAGAGGTGGGACTTCTTGCAAGCAAACTTTGCTTCTAGGTTTAAAGTTTGCTTCCAAGTTTAAGAGGTACTTCTTGTGGTAGCGACTCCCACCTGCCGAGGACTAGTCTCACTTTCTCACCCCAACTCACCCAGACACCCAAGATACGAGCTAATTTAACTAAAAATAATAAAATCTTATTAATATTGTTTCTATTAATTTAATTTAAATATTGAAATGTTCATATCTTTGGTATAAATTGATGTTATGCATTTTGATTAAAAATGAATTTTTGTTTCTCATTTTTTATTTGACTAATAACAAATCAAAACAAGAGTTGCAGAGCAATGAGGTTCCTACCTAAATGTGCAAGAATAGTCCTATTTTTATTTGTTATGTCTGGTATGTTTTAGCGTTTTAGCAATAGTGTTGATAAAACTAAAAAGTAATGTTCTGGTTCTATCGAGACCAATCCCTTTGTCAGAAAATGAACCACCAACACAAAATATCTAGGCTAAATAAATAAACAATCAATTGCAAAATGGGTATATGGTGAATCTTTTGATAAGTTCAAAATTGTTTGGGAAGAGTATATTATTTGAAGTAAAAAATAGTAGAATGTGAATTGAGGTTTGTTGGGAATTGTCAAGAAATCAATTAGAAATAAGTTAGTGTAATGGATTGCATAGCCCCTGAAGCTCTGAAATCTTCAATGAAGGACTTTAGCCATGAAATATAATCAACCACAAAGAGAAGTGTTGCAACAATGGAATGCTAAATAAAGATTCTATATCGATATGATGAAAAAGATATATTACAAATGAACAAGATGCCTGAATATAGAGGCAAAGAGAAAACCCTATCTAGATGATTTTTAAATGATGAGATAAGATCAAGAAGGAATCTTATCCTACAAGCTAGAAGGGAAATATTATCCCATTTATTTAAATGATTTATCTAATAATGCAACCTAGGACTTAATTAATTAAATGCAAGACCTAAGCTAACTTATGCTAGTGTAATAATTAATTAATTACACTAACACCCCCCATAAGTTCAACTTAGGGAGGAAAATGCAATGATTATGCAAGATGATGATGATGGGTCCCCGCTACGAGGCCATGTTAGGTACCCATGTACATGAAGATGCAAAAAATCTCCCACAACCAGAGAAAAGGGGAAAACCCAGTGGGAAGAAAACCCCTCTCCAAAAAGGAGATAAAAAGCAAGAAAGATGGAAGAGTGAAGTTTGGAGGACTCAACATTATCCCCCCAAGGACTACGACCATCACATATATAAAAAAAGATCAAAAAGATATGGACTAGATAGCCACCCCATAAAGGAGAGTAGTCCCCTTTAGAATGTCTTCAAGACCAGTGGGAAACTGAGCAACCAAGTCAGATAGAACTGAAGAGAACCCATCCATGTACCACAAGTCCGAAGAAGTAAAGGTATCCATCCCTACTGAAGCAAATCTCAACTGAGAGGTGTCAAAGGAAGAAGATAGTGCCATGCAAAGAGCCAAGTCAATCCAGCCTCCACAACCCTGGCGAGGAGGGATTGATGATGTGCTTCCTAGTCGTGTCCACAAAAGGATATAAAAATCACGAAAAATCCTAACCTAGGAATTGGAAATTCTAGAAGGTGACTAATATCTTCTTATGGTCATTCATTTACATTATCAAACCAGGGAACGTATACTTGAAATGGAGTGGCACTTTATGTGCACTAAGAACCAATTTCAGTTACAATTTACCAAAAATAAATGCTTGGAAGAAATTCTACCTATGTTGCAGGGATGTAATGTAAAGTCTTCTTAACTTAAACATAACTTAATCAAAGCAAAAATCATGACAACTATTACTAAGAAACAAACTATGAACTGGCCTTATGCTGCAGGAACAAACACATGGATGGATTCCCAATGTTGCAGGAACAATATAAGATTGAGTTTGCGCTGAAACTTTCAAGAATGAAATCTAACTTATGATCAATAGGAAATAAACAACTAACCAACTACAAATACTTACTAAGTGGGCCTCCTTAGCAAGCATCAACTAATTTATGCAAGAATTGAACTCAAAACTTCATCAACTTTTATTTATAAACTTAGAACCATATACATTGATTGTTCGACTTATAAGAAAACTTATAATACTAACTCTTACATACTCTGCTTGCTCACTCGCGCAGAAAGAACACTTATTTATATCAGAAAAGAAACTAACTACCTAACTCTAACAGAGAAAGACGAAGACATAAATGTATCCTAAAACCTTTTCTGGAGACCGAGTTGCATGTACTTCTCTGTCCTTTTGATGGCTGCTTTAAAGTTTAGGGGGCTATGAGGCTCAAATTTCTTTAGATCAATAGTTAGTTTTTCCCATCTTTTTTCATTTCTGGAAGATGAAAGCTCCCAAAACAGATATGGTTGGTCTTTGAATTCATCATACACCTACTTCCTGATATCAAATATTTTCATTCTAACTGCTTGATCATTGAATCCATGTGCAACAGTAAGCCAAGTTCTCAGAATTGTATGGGGATCTGAGCTTTCAGGTCGCAGTGGAATAGGTTCATTCCTTTCAGCCTCTTCATAAGCCTCTAATTGTCATCCATAATTAGTTTCATTGGCCACCCAAGACATGAGTGATCTCAAATGAATGTTGCCAATGTAGAGAAGTGGATTCCACTCTATTTCAGAAGGAATTAACAAACCATGCAAATAAAATTCACATAAAGAATTTTTCAACCAATTAGGTGCTACTTGATACACATCATAAAATTCCTTGGTTGTGTGAATAACAAGGTCTAAATTCCTTGAAATTATCATCAATTGAAACCAAAAGAATTGCTCTTTAAGGCACATGGCATATACCCTAGGTGGTGGTCTACATTCCATGATTTTACCAGTTACTTTCAACATTTAATCTATTTTCTCTTTCATTTCTTGAATTTCCTGTTTTTGCCTTTCAATTTTTCTTTTCAATTGCTTCCTTTCTTCCTCCCAAAGACTTTGTTGAATTTCAATTTTAGCTAAGTGGCAGAAACTCAAAGTTTGAAATGTAATAGGCCGCCATGTAGTCCTAAGATATTCCAAAAATTCAATCAACAATGTTCTTGTATAAACAACCATTGCCTGACAAGTTGTAGGGGGTAATGGGGTGTCATTGGACACTTCTAATTGTTCAGGTTGTTCTTCCTCTTGTTGCAGGACAGACTCCTATTGCTGCTCAAGAGGAGATTATGTTTCTTCATAAACTTGCCTAGCTGCTTCAGCTAAGTCATCAAGACTTGGCATTCCCCTTTTATTACCACTACCCTGTTGTGCTTCCTCAGGAATAACGGATGCAATTTGTGGAACATTCTCATATACATTCTGAGAAACATCTTGACTGAATTCCTTAGATTCCTTAGAAATTACTATAACTTTGGGTTGAATGGAGGTCAAGGTAACTTTACGTTGTTTCCTTGATGAAACTCTTCTCAGCAATGTTTCAGCTGTAGGAGACACTTTCGTGGCTTTCCTTTTTCTAACCTTCCTAGAGGATTTAGACTCAACAGGAGAAGATGATAGTGAAACTGTAGTGGCAATAGGCGTTGCTGCAGGAGAAACTGCTACAGGGGAAGATGTTGTAGGAGTAGAACGTTTTCGCTTCTGAACATGAGGGTTAGAATCTGGGATTTGTTCTGTCCTAGTTGACGCTCCTACCTTCATTTTCCCTTTTTCTTTTCTACTGGCAGATCTGGTTTGCACATGGGTAGAGGGCTTTGGTGTGGAGGCTACAGGACTATGTGCTACAGGAGCAGATGATTCTTGCTCTGCTTCCCTACTTGTAGATTCTACTCTCTTTTTCTTTTTCTTGGGCTATGCAAGGAGTGCTCTAGGAGGCTCTAGAAGTTGTAGACCCTTTTGAGCAACAAATTCTTACCAAGAAAAGGGTGATACATCCCTCACGGAACACTCGATCAAGAGTTTAATGATGGCATGATGGGCGACAGAGTTGTCCCTACCCCTCTGGGTTTCATGGGAACATTGTTTCAAAAGGTTTAACAAAAAATTTGGAACATTGATAGCTAAACCGTACCTCATATGACTTAACAGTTTAAAATGATAGGAATGCAAATAGGAAAAATGTCCCTCACAAGTCAAGTACCTGATTATGAAGGCAACATATTTCGGGTATGGAGGAGGTAGTGACACTTGTTTACATCCTTGTTTGGAAACCTCCAAGGGTCCATCTGTTGGTATTGTGAATTATTCCCTAGTAGAGACAACATCTGAAGAAAAATTTTCTCCTACCGCCGGAAGCCCAGTTACTTCTGCAATCCGCTCTTCTATAATGGCTACTATCAAACCCCACACTATAGCTTCTTCCTTTGAAAGAGTTCTCAAAAACTCACCTGCAACTTCCTCATTAAAGAAATCTAACCTCAGAAAATAATTCAACCAACTACAATTGCTGAATGCCTGAACCATTTGAGAATTTTGCGTCAAGATCTCATGAGCTACAGGCTCATGTCTTACTAATTGGCCACCCATATTCACAAATTATCCCAGCTGAGATTCCTGAAACTCAAACTTCTTCTAAAAATTCAAAAAACTTTTTCTGCCCAACTTCTTTCTGTCCTGCCGTCATTTTTCTCTACTTTTCCAAGAATGACTCAAAAGATAATTGCATGAAATGATTGTTACAAACTACTCAAATCAAGCAGTTAATTATTGTTTAAGATGGAAATACACAGTCATATTTGGAAAGTACAAGAAAATAAAAATATCCTAACATTTGTGATAGTGGCAGTGGGAAAAGTTTGAAATGGATTATCCCGCCCCCTACTTAAAAATTTGACATGTGTCCACACATGTGTGAAAGAATAGGTGAAGATCAGGCAATAATGACCGATATGTACATAATAATTAATGAATAAATGAAATAAATAAATGATGTGACAATAAAAGATATTGCATACCTTTTAATAAGTGCTCGTACATGCTAGGAAAGATCACAACTGCAACATGAAATGATGGCTGGAAGTGAAATCATAAATGAGGGCGGTACAACAAAATGGATGACATGGATGGATGACGTGAAAGAAGAGGGAATGAATGGTAGTGATGGATAAAAAGCGGAGGTGGCTTCCTTAAAAAGGAAACCTTTATTATGGGCATGCAATGCAAAATTTTAAAGAGATGCTACAGGAGAAAGGCCGAAGCCTTTTGCTGTAGGAGGATCAGTGGTCGTATCCAAAATAAATTACTTCATAAATTTCTCTTTGGATGTTGGCTTATGATACAACCGAAGACGATGTCCATTAACCAGTACCTTAAATAAGATAGGATCAATTGTAGCTAACTGAACTGAACCATTATCAAATACATTTTATATTTCATAAAGACCAAGCCATCTTGTGGTGAGTTTACCTTGATTTTTCTTGTACCTGGAGTCATAGAGCAACGCCCAATCACCGGCAGAGAATTGCTTAGTTCTGATATGACAGTCATGCCATTTTTTCTTTGCTGTTGGATAGCTTCAGTATGCTATAGGGCAGCTTTCCTTATCTTATCCAATGCATTTAGCTGCAGGAGGCGTTCCCTCTGGGCTTCTAAAATATCAATGTCAAGCTAGAGAGCAGTTCTCAAGGTCTTATGCTCAAACTCTATTGGCAACATGGCAGTTTTTTCATAGAGTAACTCAAAAGGAGTGAACCCTGTAGTTGTTTTCCATGTTATCCTATAGGCCCAGACTACTTCAAGAAGGCGACTGCTCCAATCTTTTTTGTGTAATTATACTGTCTTAGTAAAGATTGCCTTGATTTCTCTATTGGTAACCTATGCCTGACCATTGGCTTGAGGGTGATAGGGGCTAGACTTTATGTGCCTGATCTTGTAATCATTCATCAATGCACTAATTAAGTTTGATGTAAACTGAGCTCCCTGATCAGTAACAAGTTCCTTTGGGACTCCAAACCGAGTAAAAATCTGTTCATACAAAAACTCAGCAACCTTATTGTCACAGACATGTGTCATTGCTTTCACTTTTACCCACTTGGTTACATAATCAATGCAAACCAAAATGTATGATTTCCCATTGGATGGAGGATCAATAGGCCCAACAAAATCCATGCCCTACTTGTCAAAGGGACTACCACTTGAAGATACATGGGCATTTCATCAAACCTTGTTGGTCTTCCCATACGTTGACATTTGTCACATTTTCTAGTGCAGCCTGCTGCATCTTTGTGTAGTGTGGGCCAATAGTATTTTGTTGCAAACACTTTCATAGATGTTCTCTTGGCTGCAAAGTGCCCACCACATGACTCATCATGACATGCATGCAAAATGTCATAGGTTTCATCTTCCCTAACACACCTTCTCATGACTTGGTCAGGTCCTGTGTAGAATAAACAGTCTGCAATCCATGAAAAGTTAAAACTTTTCTCTACCAACAATTGCCTTTCCTTTGGTGAGAAGTGGGCTGGGATCTTGTTGGCTGCTAAGTAATTTGCAATATCTACATACCATGGGGTTCAAGCAGTAATTGAAAACAGGTGTTCATTGGGAAATCTATCATCAAGTACCTTAGGGGTGGCAGGTGTAGTTGTTTAAAGTCTTGACAAGAAATCAGCCACCACATTAGCCCGACCTAGCTTATCAATAACTGTGATATCAAATTCCTACAACAATAGGAGTCATCTTGCTAATCTGTGAGATATGACAGGCTTATTCATGAGGTACCTTATTGTTGTATGATCTTTATGGACGAATATTTGGTAACCAGTGACATAATGTCAAAATTGTTCAGGGCATACACAACTGCTAGCAATTCTTTCTCTGTGATAGTATAGTTTAATTTAGGGCCTTGAAGGTTTTTGCTAATGAAATATATGGCATGCTCTATGTAATTCTCTTTCTGTCCTAAAACTGCCCCTATGGCATAATTAGAAGCATCTGTGTGTATATGAGAGGGAAAACTCCACTTTGGTCCTTGAAGAACAGGTGCTTGAGTAAGTAAATTCTTAAGCTGCAGGAAAGATTTGTCACAGGCCTCAGTCCAGTTAAATTTAGAATCTTTAATCAATAAGGCATATAATGGACTGGCTATTTTGCTGAAATTTTTGATAAATCTTCTATAATATCCAACATGTCCTAGGAAGCTTCTAACATCCTTTTGTTTCAGAGGTGTTTGCAAAGTTAGAATGAATTCTATTTTTGCAGGATCAACTTGAATTCCTGTTTGAGAGATATGATGGCCTAAAACAATTCCCTCTTGCATCATCATGAAGCATTTCTCACTATTCAAAGACAAATTTTGCTCCTTACATCTTTTCAACACTTTCTCCAGATTTGCTAATGCTTCTTCATAAGTAGCTCCATAAGTGGTGAAGTCATCCATGTAGATCTCCATAAAATCATGAGAAATGTTAGCAAAAATATTGATCACTACCCTTTGAAATGTTGCAGGTGCATTACATAGGCTAAAAGATAAGACAAAGTAGGCAAAAGTGCCCCATGGACTGGTAAAAGTTGTTTTGTCTTGATCCTCAGGGGCAATTCTAATTTGATTATACCCACTGTATCCATTTAAAAAGAAGGAATACTTTTTACCAGATAATGAGTCTAGCACTTAATCAACAAATAGCAGTGGAAAGTGATCCTTTTTAGTTGCTGTGTTCAACTCCCTACTACACAAACTCTCAATTTTCTTCTTTTTTTAGGAATAATCACCAATAGAGATACC